>BQNB010134278.1:0-18335 GCA_026074375.1 Tanacetum coccineum | reverse complement strand
GTAGAGAGCATACGTTTATCTGAGCTAGGAAGATGATTAAGATGACCTTGTAGAAGCAGCAAATTCAGGTCTTTAAAGTCACTGGGATACAACTATTTGAAGTCCTTTTCTGCAATTATGTATTCTTGATAATCAGCTCTGCGTAGTACGATCTATTTCAAGTAGTCATACCCATAGCAAGAGTAGGCTTTTATTCTGACAACACTGAGTATACGCATGTGAGTTCTAACTAGCTTACGTCTTAAGTCAACAATGTATCAGTTAATGTAGAATCTCTGACGATTAAACCACCAATGAGAGATACCATAAGAGGCACTTATGTCATAGGTGCATACATCATTGATCCACATATGCTCAGGTATGAGTAGTTCAAGTCTAAAGTCAGGATAACGAGCAGCCTTCATCTTGGAAATTGACAAAGTCGGTCTGATTCCCTTACTGCCATATCATAAATAATCCAAGTCTTTATTGAAAAAGAATTGAGTTTGAATAGTGACATGACCTGGTGGACCACCTAGAGGCAGAGCTCTGCTAATATCAATCTTGAATTGATCACCTTTTGGATTAGCTTAGTCAATCTGATCTGTAAGCATCTTGTGACACTCTTCCATCTGGAACTGAAGATGAACGACGTTTGGGTAGAAAGCTTTAAGGACTTCATAAGCTTGGCCTTCAAAATCTGCTTGAGTAAGCTCGGTCTTTCCCACCTTTTGGCAATACCAGTTCATAAACGTCCGCATATCCCCAGTTTTCTCAAGTAGAGAGTTCTATGTCGGAGCTTGAAACGTGGTTGCTAATGCATTGGCCTAGTTATTAACAGCATCAGGAATGTGGGATGTAGGAATGACCCAGGCAGGTTCTGGAGTGGCTGGTCTTTCATCATCATCACGAGGTTTCCACCAATCTTTACGTGACCGAACCTTCGGAACTGTTCCTGAATCATCATCACCAGTGGCATGCTCTTTGTTAGTGGGAACCAGATCTTTGTTCATTTGTTGATCTTCAAGAGGTGATAAGTGATGGACAGATGATTCTGAAGGTTTGTCTCTGGTGTCTGATATTGTCCAAGTAGATGATTGATGAGTAGCAACAGAAAGTTTTATAGAATCCAAAGCTCTTGTGTCATTCTTCTTCTGTTTGCTCTTGTCAGAATCCGCAGGTTTAGAGGATGAAGATGGAGGAGGTGGAGGAAGTTGTGAAGACCCTGAAGCTCCAGAAGCTCCTGGAGCACCAAAAGCTCCTAGAAAAGGTGGAGCAGGAGGTGGAGATCCAGAAGGCGTTCTTGGTGAATCTGATCTCTTTTGACGCTTTTAACGAGCTTCGGCCAGATTTGCTTGAAGTTGATCCGAATAGTCACGATCTATTGACTTCTCAAGTGCTTCATAGAGGTTCTTGTGATCTTCATGGATTTTGTAGGACCCAGTTTCCCACATTCGTTGTTGAAGAATCTCTTTCATGTCAGCTTCAGGCAAATCTCTAAAGCGAGCACGAAGTGGGGCTTGGAGAGCCCAGTCAACCGCATCAGTGACTATATCATCAACTGCTTTGTTCGCCTTCTGGGGAATATTGAGATTCTCCAAGTTGTACAGGCAGGACCCTTGTTTGTCCAACCTTTTTGCTAGAGCTAAGTTGTCTTGTATCAAATTTGCCATGTGTTGTTCAAGCTCACCTATGCGTTGTAATAAGATCGAATCTGTGGGGCTTTGTTGTGGTTGATGTGGTGGTGGTGGAAGAGTTGTTGTTGTTGTGATTGTTGTGGTTGTTGCTGTTGATGTTAGGAGTGGTGCATGAACAGTTGAGGAGTCTGGTTGTGGTATTATGAGATCAATAACCGGAGTGGTCATTGGAGGAACTGAAGAGGTGTCCTGATGAATGGGAACCGTGACCATTGATTGAACCTCATATTCAGCATTGGTTTTCTTTGGTTTTTCTTCCTGTGGCTTCTCCATGAAGAACTGATTAGTAAAGCTGAGTTCCTTTTCAAGATTTTGTAGAGAAGACAGGGTTCCAGTGGAGCTTGTAAGTTCTTCAAGAATCACTTGATCTTCAGTTGGGAGTTTGAGGTTCTCCTGAACATTTGGGTAAGCAGTTGTAGTAAACTCTTCATCTGTTTGCTCAGGGTTTTGTTAAGTAGAAGCATCAGTGACCTCTAAGTCCATGGGTTCAAGGTTTGGTCCAGCATGAACCACGTGACTTGGTTGAGGTTGAAACTCTGCAGCATTACCATGGTTTGATCCAGCCTGGCCTTCATCTTGTTTACCAGGGTTTGATCCAGCCTGGCCTTCATCTTGAACTCCAGTATTGATCTCAGTGAGCTCCCTATCGGATGCATCTTTCTCTTTGTTAACAGGGGTCTTTACCTCATCAGACTCCGTTTCACTATTAGTCATAGTGATCCCTTCATCTTTAAGTTGCGTAGACGGTCTTGCAAGTTCAGTAGACACAGGGGTGCGTCTCTGCAGAATATATTGATCGGTTGCACTCTTCTTCTTCGGAGTGTTAAGATCAAGAAGAGTGTATGTAATATGTTCATCATTGATCTTCTCTTTCCCCTTGCCCTGAACCTCGGGAAGAGATTGAGTTCTCCTAGAGTCTAGTTCCCGTATCACCACAGTACGAGTTGGACCCTGATTCCTTGCCTCAAGATCTTTCAAGCTTAGTTCCACAGCCCGTTGGTAATCAGCTTCCTCATCATCAATCCTAGGTTCTGAAATAGGAACACCTTTATCAGCAAATTCATCCACCAACTTGAGTGGACTTTTAGGCTTGCGTCTTTTTCCCACTAGACCACCCTTCGATCTTTTAGCTGGTGAGGGTTCATCAAGAGTTTCCTTGACCAGCTTTCGTTTGTTTTCTGGAACTGCTTTTGATGGTTTAGTGGGTGCTGGTTTAGGTTTGGGTGGTTGTGAAGAAGTACGCTTCGAAGGTGTAGTTGCTTTGTGTATTGTGGGTTTTGCAGCTGTAGGAACAGATTGTCCAGATTGCTTGGCAGCTTTGGGTTTAGTAACCTTAGCAACTTTTGGTGCAGATGGTTCAGGTACAGCTTGTTCACCTTGACCTGTTTGCTAAGCAGCAACTCTCCTTTCATGCTTTGCCACCAATTCCAAATAGTCAGAGTAATAGGGAGCATTCCTTATATCATCAGTGATTAATACATCTGAATTGGCATCCCAAAGATTTCATAATCTACTCCTTTGGCAACGAACTTGAGGTTTCCAAGTTTACAGTCTTCATCAGGAATATGGAGAGCAGACCCGGTCCTTGGATGAAAAGGGTGAAGACTCCTCAAGTAGAAGATGATAAGCTTGGTGAAGCGGACATAAGGAATCAGAAGAGTCTTGGGCTCCTTCTTCTTGCCAGTAACGGGCTCAGACAGTTTCTTCTTATCAGTGATGAAGGAGTCAATTGCATGGATGAACTCTTCCCACAACAACTCAGCAAAGTCCACATTGGTTTAGGTAATGATTGCCCATAACATCTGAAAAACCGGGTGTCGAGGCCTATCATACCCGGAGGTTTTGCCCGTGAGGCATAGATTGATAAGAGATAAGATAGCTCTCCAAGGCTTATAGAGATCATTGGTGTACATGTAAGACATACCACCAATATCCTTAGGGTATCCCAGTTGTAGGACGAAGTCAATGAGATCATTACTGGGAATAGGAGGCACAAACTGATTGGCTTCATTCCTAGGGGTGATTCCCAGAGCTTCTCTGAGAACATCCATATTAAGTTCAAATCTCTGCTCATCCAGCTGACAGCTGTATACTCCAGTCTTCTTATCATGCCTAATAGTATCCCAGAATTGTTGAATATAGATGGAAGGGATTGTAGCTGAAGCAGTGAAAGCACCGAAGAAGTTGGTGTTTTGAAGAATGTCAATGGAGATCTTGTAGATCGGGTTCCTCTGTTGCTTTAGCGGATCAAGCACACAGTTGCTCCTCCCAATAGGTACCCAAGAGCTGTAGGGTAAGATCTGATCGTCTGACCTAACGGGTGGATCAGGAGCAGGAGCATTCTCAGCAGGTACATTATCAGCAGCCATTTTATCTGAACAAGCATATCCACAAAAACAAGCATACATACAGATATATGATGTTAGATGAGAGCAACAGCCCGAATGTTAGACATGCCATGATCACAAATATTGAGACAACTATTATAAGCATAGACAATGAACATAGAGTATGGTCAACCCAAGAGACAACGGAAGTCAACACTGGTCAAGGCCCATTTGGTATCCAATAAACACAATCACACCTTGACAAAACCCCGATGGGAGCTAGGAGTGTAATTGGGCTAGTGGATTGGGCCTAAAATGTGATATGAGCTTAATGGGCCAAAACATGGAAATCTTGGCCCAAACCGCGATCACAATTGACCAAACCGCTAAGGGGTTTAACAGTCAACCCGCTATGCTTTGACTTGGTCAAACCGCTAGAAGGCAGTAGGACCAAACCGCGATACAAAGATATGGACAACCGACTACAGACAACCCGCGAAACCCAACCGGCTATGAATATTATAATAATATTTCACAAACCGCGAAAGAATTAAAAAAATTGAAAATAGCGGTTTGAATATTTTAAGATAAACTGATTTTCTTCACTCAACCTGCTACGAGTAGCGGGTTGCCTGTTCATAATACAATATTCATAATTAATCAACCCGCTAACAGGCAATATTCAATAAGCCGCTACAAAGAATCTCATAACCCGCTACCAAGAATCAATATCAAGACAAACACACAACCCGCTACCAAGAACTAATTTCCAATCACATTCAAGCTACGCGATCATACGGTTTAGGCACATAAATCATATCTAAGCAAAACGCATAAACAACCTATATATTAACCACGAAGGAACTAACAGGGTAACACTGTGACTTCCAAGAAGTCCAATTACTTAACTCGAAAAAAATCATCAAATCAACATTATCAAAGGTCTGGGAAACAAATTGAAAAAACACAACAAAAAAAACGGATGCCTAAACAAAACAAATCATCATTTAAATAACCATAAACCGCCATATCACTCGAACAATCATTCCATAACCCATCGACTAGAACATCATTTAAAGCACTTAGATTGATTTTTGATCTAACCAAACCCTAAGCAGTCGATTTTTCCAGATATAACACGTTTAAGACTGATTCCTTTTAGAAACGAACTCAGTGATAGATAGAGAATAAGTTTCTGTAAATACCTTAGCACGTTAAGCACAAGAAATCAGAAAATCACAAGATGTTCTATGTAGCGGTTTGCGAGGAGAAAGAAACAAAAAGGGCTTATGTCTGACCGGTTATGATAAGGTTTGCCAAATGTCAAACCGTTATTCCCTTATATACCAAGAGTTTCAAACTTGACAGTTTTGATCCCTCACCTTTCTAAGTCCTTTGGTTTTAGGTTTAAAGTATTTATAAGGTTAATACAAGTATCAGAATTAGCACAAATGGCCCCTATAGATTTCTAAGTCTAGGAAACATCTAGCAAATTGCATGTAAGACCCTATACTTTTAAACAAGTGACAAGGTTGACCTTTTGAGTTAAAATAAGTTTAACTCACTTGCAAATTGTAACCCTGTTAAATACCAATACCTTTTCCAATTAAGTATATGATGATTAATTAAGCCAGTTAGATGTCATAAATTTGAAAAACACTCTCCCCCTCAATCCATGACCCGTTTTCTATTGAAAGAGCTGTAGTCGTTGATTGAGTGTCAAATTTTATGAAAAGAAATCCAAGTCTGATTGATTTTCAAACAATATTTTCCTACCATGAGTAACACAAATAATTTTTTGAAGAATCATAGACGGAAAAGTATTTGGTTAAATAGAAAGATAAAAGGAATACTTACTTCCGTTAAGAAGAATGCCTGAAACATACATTAATCCTTGGATGCACGGATATTAAGTAATCCGTGCCCGGGAAAAATTAATTACCCGTTGTTAGGAACAACTGTCTTTTTGGCGACATGCTTTCCTCAAATTGAAAAGCGGGTTGCAGTCGGAAATAACTGCAAACCATTAAGACATGTTTTAAAATAGTTTGAACTTCCACTCGAACTTCATTTAAAGGCCGGTGTTATTATTGAATGACATTTCTAGGTTCGTAAATGTTATCGATTTATCCAGAAGAATATGCTGAAAATATTTTTGGTATTTCTATTTTTTTATTTTTATGGTTTTTTTATTGGGTTTTATAAATAATTTTTGTATTTTGTTTTGTGTTTATAAATATATACATATATACCATAGGATATATGAAAGACATCCTTTACTCCTCTTCTCCTTCCTGAAGACGTTTAAGGATTTTCGGAGTCATACTCTTCATACCAAGACGTGGGAGTAGAAATTCAAACCGCTCTCTCGGTAATGCCTTGGTGAATATGTCCGCAAGCTGATAATCTGTCATCACGAAGTACAATTCAACCACACCTTTCTCAGCCTGCTCTCGAATGAAATAATGACGTATGTCAATGTGCTTGGAAGGGAGTGCTAGACATTGTTGCAGCAGAGAGCAATAGCACTGCGTATTGTTCACAATACATGGGGAATCTTGTGAAGGCAAAACCGTAGTCCGAAAGCTGTGATCTCATCTAAAGTATCTAAGCACAACATCCAGACATGGCAATGTATTCAGCCTCTGTGGTGGAAATCACAGTGCTCTTTTGTTTCTTTGATGACCAGCTGACAAATTTATCTCCAAGGAACTGAGCACTTCCTGACGTACTTCTTCGTGTATCTTGACAACCTACATGATCCGCATCTGCATAGGCCGTTAGTGCCATAGCGGTGTCTTTCGGATACCAAAGTCCCTAATGGATGATTCCTCTGAGATACCGAAAGACCCATTTAAGTGCTTCAAGGTGCTTTTTGGTAGGCGATGCCTGATACCTAGCACATATGCATACAGTGAATACAAGGTCGGGTCTGCTGGCAGTGAGGTACATTAGGGAGCCGACCATACTGCGAAATCGAGTTTGGTCAACTGGAATCCCTAAAGGGTCCTCATCCAGTTTGAGTCAATCCACCATGGGTGTATCAACAGGGTCACACGAATCCATCCCAAATTTCTTTAAGATTTCTAGAGCAAATTTTGATTGATTGATAAAAATGCCTCTGGGATTTTGAGAAACTTGTAATCCTAGGAAAAAAGACATTTGTCCCATCATTGACATTTAGAATTTAGAACTCATCTCATTAGAAAATATGTCACATGCTTTAGGGCCTGTTAAGGCAAATATGATATCATCTACATATATTTGAACAAGAAGAATATGTTTGCCTGTTTTTCGAGTGAATAATGTCGGGTCAACGGCACCCTTGGAAAACTTGTTGTCCAGAAGAAACCGTGACAAAGTGTCATACCACGCCCTATGAGCCTGCTTTAAACCATACAGATCCTTCTTTAGACGATAAACATGTGTCGGATGGTCTGGATCAACGAAACCCTCTGGTTGACAAACATAGACTTCTTCCTTCAACTTGCCATTAAGGAATGATGTCTTGACATCCATTTGATAGATAGTCATGTTTTTGCTGGCGGTATTGGCGATGAAGATTCTTATAGCCTCGATCCGTGCAACCGGTGCAAAGGATTCCTCAAAATCAATTCCCTCCTCTTGTCGATATCCTTTGGCCACGAACCTTGCCTTGTTTTTCAGAACATCACCGTACTCGTCAAGCTTAACTTTGTAAATCCACTTGAGAGCTACAATCATGACACAGTCTTGTTGTGGTACTAATTCCCATACTTGAAGTCGATCAAATTCGTGGATCTCATCTTGCATGGTTTGAAACCAGCAATCTTCAGTTATGGCAGATTTGAAGTTCTTTGGTTCAATTTTTGAAAGTACAGAATTGTACAAGCACCACAAGGCTTCGGTTACAAGTTGTTTTCTGGTGGATACTGGATGAGAGGGATTGCCAATAACATTTTCAAGCGGGTGATCCTTGCTCTATTTTCCGAGATGATGATATGGTTGAGAAACATGAATGGATTCAGCTGAACTAACATCCCCAGATGATGATGCTTCAGAACTAGGTTCCGGAGTAAACACGTTTATGAAGGGATCGTTGTCAGCAGAAGTAAAAGGATTGTCTTCAATGATATTAGATCCAGCTGCAACACCTTGATGTGAGATAGGAGGTTGTGATTCTGAGGATGACAGTGAATGACTGGTAGAGGGTGCCTCTTGATCTATGGTAGTAGAAGAAGGTGTACCGGCTGAGATAACAGGAACTTGAACTGCTGTAGTAGGAGTAACTGGTCTTTCAACACGAGGAGGTTCTAGGTATTCATCGAACATCGGTTGGAATAAGATCTCCAGCTCTTTATTTGTTGGGGGTACATAAGGTGCTGTAGAGACCGGATTGGGTACGAGCCCTGAACTAATTTGTCCAGGCGTCAGTAAAGAAGGTACGGGTCCTGTACCGGGTTGCACAGGAACCATAGGCTTAGACAGCTCATCGAATTGCACGTGAATAGTTTCCATGATTCTTCGGGTTCTTTTGTTGTAGATTCGATAACCCTTCCTGTTTGGTGCATAACCAACGAAAATTCCAATATCAGCTGTTGGTTGCAATTTTCCAAGGTCCTCACTGTCATTTGTATGGTAACAAAGAGCACCAAAGACTCAGAGAAAAGTAAGATCAGGCTTCGTATCATGCACCAGCTCATATGGGGTTTTGTTATGAAGAGTTTGAATTAGGGAATGATTTTGGGTGTAACAAGCAATGGCAACAGCTTCTGCCCATAGAAACATCAGAACCTTGGAAAATATCAGCATTGTCCGAGCAGCCTCCACAAGAGTTCGATTTCGTCTTTCGACAACGCCCTTCTGTTGTGGAGTCCTCGGAACTGATTTTTGGTGAAAATGCCGACACTTTCATAATATTCAGTCAGAACTTGATTAAAAATTTTTGTGCCATTATCGGTACGGATGTATCTGACAGTTTTGTTGAGACCGACTTGTATTTGCTTGGTACGCAGTCCGAACACACTCTATATATATAATATAATATATAATATATAAGTATATAAGGATTGGATCAAATAATAGTATAGTAAGTATTTTTCGTCGGGTTCAAGAAACGAACTTTTAACCAAAGTTGTCAAAAACCTCCCGGGTCGTTTTCCCTCGACGAAGCGTGAATTGAGAATCGGCTAAGTTCGTGATCGCGCGTTTTGAATGGTTTAAAAGATTTTTGAATTGGTTTCCTAACTCCTACTAAACGTAAATGACAAGTAGATAAATGTACGAAAACAAGTAAGCAAGAAATAACAATTAAACACGTAAGCATAAAATGTAAACAGGAATTAAAAACGCGACATTTAAAACCTAAATTATCTAAAATTAAACCTAAAATGATTTTCCTAATTTTCCTAATCCTATTTTACTAACTTATAAGAAAAGGCTAAGGAAATTCTAAAACGAGAACACTTAAAGCTTAAAAACGAAGAAAACGAGAACGGGAACGAAATCCCGTTCTTTTAAAAAGTGAAATTTCAAAATATTAACCTTACGAAAGTAAATTTCAAACCTAAGCCTAGATTATGATAAAAGAAAATTTTATAAAAAAGAAAATTATTTTTTTGATTATTTTTCTATTTTTTATGATTTTTTAAAGTTTTTAACAAAAATAAATGATTAAAAATACTAAACTTTAAGTTAAAAATCTAAGAAAAATACTAAAAATAGCTTATGATAAACAGAATGCAGGAAAAATGTAAAAACTTAAAAAGCTAAACTAAATAAGCCGGGAAAAAGCTTTTAAGCACTCGAAGTGCTTTTCTATAACAAAACTTAAAAAGGGTGTAAAAGAATAAACTACGCACCTTGGGACGTAAAAGTCCCAAGGGCGCAGTGGTTAGTGTGTTTGTGTGTGGAGTGTTATAAAAAGGTTGAGGAGGGTAAAGGTTGTGGGTTCGAGCCCTGCAAAAACTTTAAAAAGCAAAGTTATAGATTAGCTGAAAACTAAGAGCTTTTGTAAAAGAACTCTTTTTTTAAAAAATCACTATATAAGCTGAAAACAGCTTATTGATATGACAGAAAGTATTTACCCCTTTTCAAGCTTTTCTTTAAAACTCACATTTACTAATAAGCTAAAATAAGCTAAGGACTAAACTAAATAAGCTACAACTATCCTATATTATCCTAATAAGCACAGATTAAGAAAAATTAAGCAAAGAATAAAAGCCATAAGCTGACAAATCATGAAAAAGCACTTTGGTGTATGACAGATTTCAAAATAGACAAAACAGCTACTTTGAGCTTAATTTTCACTAAGCTAATGGATCCTTATGGACTTGTAGCTTATACCATTTTAAAGACTAGATAAAAAACTACTTAATACTATAAACAAATTGCATTTTGAAATTCAAATAAGCACTTAAAAAGCTAACTGAAAAGGCTACTTATACAGATTAACTATGTTTTTGGTTTTTTAAGGAAAAGACTAAATAAGCTAAAATTGACCCTAATAAGCTATAAACTACTTAAAAATTATCCTAATAAGCTAGTTTGAACAGGAATTAAGCAAAAACTAAGGACTTATAAGCTAAAAATCTCAAATAAGCTATTTGGTGAGAAACTGTTAACCCAAACAGTCCCTTAAGGCAACTTTGAGCTTATTTTTAAATAAGCTAAAGGATCCTTATGGACTTTTGGCTTAAACCAGCTTAAACCTTGACCTATTAGCTACTTAAAACAACTTTTGAAAACTATTTTGAAAATCAAATGCTTAAGGAAAAAGCTTAATGAAAAAGCTGAAAATTCATTTTACTATACTTTTGGCTATTGAATAAAAAGACAAAAGGCAAAATTGCAGATCTAAAACAGGTATTCAAATAAGCTTTTTTAACTAAAATAAGCCCTAATTTATCTAGAATGGCCTAAAATCTATTTATGCTATAAAAATCAAAACCTAAAAGCTATTTTTACCCTCTGAAAATTAAGCTTAAAAATAGAAATTTGTCTATTTTTGTTGTTGATGCAATTGACAAACATAAGCACCAAAACTTCAAATCCTACAAGTGCAGGTTCAAGGAATTAAACTAACTTTCTATATTAACTAAAACAAGAGCAATGGAAGAAGAATTAACACCTAGGACAGACATGAACTGAAAATGCTAATGAGATTGAGCTTAAGCTAACAGACTTAAACCACTGTTAACTAATTATATGAAAAACTGAATTAAGCCTATAAGTACCTTAAATCCCTTCTTATAAACCTCAATGTGGGATTTAAAAACAGTTTAAAGAACCAGATGGTGTCTAGCAGTACTAACTTAAGTTAGTACTGCTTGACCCAAACACCCCTTTAAAGTGTAAAATCCTATATTTTAGCTTATAAAATTGAGTTTTAATGCACAAAGTTCAAATACCAGATGTTTACTAACTTAAAACAAACCTAATGAACATTTCTAAATAAGCAAATAAGCCAAAATTATAAGCTACCTACTTATGCTGCTTTTTATGGATTTTTATCTGTTTTATTAAAACTACTTGCAGACTGAAATTTAAACTAGCAAATGAACATTTTAAGCTTTAATCAACAATAACAAACAGACTTAAGCTAAATTCAACAATGATAAGCAAATAATAAGCAGAAAATTCTTTGAGCTAAAATTAAAGTAAAAGAAATTGTGTACCTTTATCCCTTGCTAAAACAGGGATCAAATAATCCTAATAAGCTCTATGACCTACCCAGCTTAAAAATAAGCATTCTAAAAACCCATAAGCTCTTCCAAATTTAGCTTATCATCCAAATTGAGCTTAAAATCCAAAATCCTTAATCAATAACTCTTTGTAACTGAAAATCCAAACTCAAACAAGCTTAATTAAGCTTATTTGAGCTAATGAACTTAATAGAGAGTAATGTAGCTTATTAATAGCTTAACAGCTTATATTGAAATTACTTTAGCATGAATGAAAAAGGAAAGTTAAAGCTCAAACAGAATTTTATTAAATGAAACAGAAGATTACATTACTTGAAAAAGACATTACATAAAATTAAATGACAATAAGCTGAAAAATAAGCTATAAGCTAATCTACACTACTACTCTACTCCTACTCCTGGATGCTCTTAAACTGTGAGTGAAAGCTTCCTTTTATAGCCTTGAGATGAACATTCTAGATTCCAGGGACGCTCCTCCCTTCTTGATCTCAACCATTAATTCATAACCGTCTTCATACCACTTGATCTTAGCCGTCTATGACCTTCCACGTATTTGTAGCCAATCAAATGTCTCGGGATCGCCAACGTGGCTCCTCTAGGTGTCAGATGGTGTCAGAGCTTCTAGAAACAAGGGTAATTACCATTTAAGTGGGGGTGAATTTGGTGCAGGGTAATGTTTGAGACGGAAGGTGAATAGTATAGGTATTGGCGCCTTTTTATTTCTTTTAACTTCATTTGACCCGACGTTATGAAGGTGTTGACTCTGGCTACGGTTTATATTTAAGGGAAATGGGCCATTGTTTTGATTTGGGCTCGGTTAAGGGGTTTAAGGGATTAGTTATTAAAGAACTTAATGACCGTTAGTCCCTTAATGGTTAAGGACTAACGGTGTTATTGTTTTAGGACTTTTAGTGAAAATAAATTTAACAATAAGGCTCTTTTGGGTATTTTAAGGGTTTTGGCATTTTGTGGGTTGACCAAGGGTTAACCAAGGTTGACTTTGTTGACCTTTGCTAGAAACTCCCGGCTCTTGTGCACTCATTCCGTTCCCGTGTTCGTGTTTGTCCGTTTTTGCTTTGATTTTGTCCATTTCTTTAATATCCGTACCTGCACATGCACAAACACAAAAGCACGCATATATTTGCCATTTTTATTATGTTTTTGGTCTTTTGGGTTCGTTTTACAAGGTAAAAGGTATGTGTAAAATAGCACATACCATTGCTTCAGAAATTTGATGACGAAGTCTGGGGTTTCATCTTTTGATCTTAAAAACTTGAACCAAGTAAACCTAGAATAGTCATCGACGATGACTAAGATGTATTTCTTTCCATTGATTGTTTGCACTCGCATTGGTCTACACAAGTCCATGTGAAGGGTATGTAGAACTTCCATAATGATGTTTTCAGTGTTGGGTTTATGGGTATGCTTTTTGCTCTTTCCTAGTTGACATGCTGAGCAAAGATGATCTTTCTCAAACTTCAATCTTGGTAAGCCTCTGACTAGATCATTTCTTGCAAGATCATTGATTGTACCGAAGTTCAAATGGTTTAAACGACATGCCATAACTATAATTTGTTTGTGGAGGCTTTGGACAACAAGCATATTGGGGAGGAGTTTAGCATGTTTTCAACCGAGATAGTGTATAAATTAGAACCACGAGAACCTTTAATTAAATCAACACCATCTGTATCTCGAACATAACATAAATGCTTCCTGAATGCAACTTCAAGATCAGAATCACAAAATTGCCCAAAAGAGAAGAGACTGTGTCCAAGTCCTTCCACATAGTATACCCTGGAGATCACGCTATCACCTATCACATAATCGCCATAACCCATGATAGCACCAAAATGATCATTCCCGAATGTGACTGTCCCGATGAACTTTTTCATGAAATTCCTGAGCCGTGAGCGATCCCGCATCATATGTTTTGAGCAGCCTGAGTCCAAATACCAAAGGACGATCTGTACGACCTGCATTCGAAAACAGACGAGGATGGAGAGTTTGGAAAGTTGGATCCCCAATTTTTGTTGGGGTCCTGTTTTTTAGCAGAAGCAGCAGCAAATGGCATAGAGGCATCAATTGCCTGATTCGCATTTGGAGTGGGAATCCTAGGGGGAATGGCCTTGTACTGTTTGGTTCTACGTTGGGAGCTAGTTAATGGTTTCTGATATGTGTTACGTAATTTCTCAGTTATGATAATTTTACTAGGACTAACGTTTTTGGTTGGCTATACAGGTACTACTTTGACGTTAGTGGGCCTAGTTAGCGGGCACTGGTCTCCTAAAGTGAATTTTCTTTCCGTAGGCTTCCATTGATAACCAACATTGGTAAGCAGTTTTCCGGTTGCTTTCCAAACTTGCTTAATTTGCTTAGGTTTCCAAACCTTCTTAATCTTGCTCTTAACATTGTTAACAAAGGGGGATGCATTCACAGAATTCAAATAATTAATCACACACATATCATGATTTGCAGAAGTTAAGCATTTGTTACATGTCTTGCAAACAGAATGAGAATTCGAATTAATTACAGCACGCTTAGAGCTAATACTAGAATCAACACGATTTGTTTTTTTCAGACTAGATTTATTTGTCCTAGGTTGTTCTTCTACTTTCTTCTTGTTGACACGTTTAGCTAGCGAGATCCTATTTTTCTTGGTATGGTTCCTAGGCTTTGATCCGCTAGCATCAGTGCAACTGTTTACTCCTGGAGAAGGAATCACAGGGACATTAGTGATCTGAAGGTTCTGTTGCTCTACATGTTTCTGTGTGTTATTATTTGAAGTTTCACATTTTTCCGCAAAAGTAACTTGCGTGTTCCTAGTTAAAGGGGTAGTAGCAAACCTTTTATCCTGTTTATTGAAGTCCTTAGGACAAGTGCCAATTACATATTCTACCAATTCCTGAGATTGTTTAGTGTAAATGAAAGCAGATGCAAGTGATCTATCTAAAGGTCTTTAACTCTAGCTTCCTCTACAATCCGCGAAGGGTCTCGACACTTTCCTTAAGATGTTTGAGATAATCTAGATGAACTTCCCTATTATTCCTATTGCGAGGGGGAATCGGTTCAACATCGATAGCATACATACCGGGAGCAAGCACTTTTGGTTTTTCAGCAGGCATAGTGACACATTTTGATTTTCCTTTTATATGAGCCTTTAGGTTTTCAATTTCATTTAACAAAGAGTTGGTCTTTTCAATAGTTTTAGCACGCGTTATTTTGATTGAGTCATACAATTCCTTGTAATGATGCTTAACTTTTTCATTTTCTACCCAAAAACGCTCATTGAGATCATGAAGGGCATTGACTTTTGCATTTAAATCTTTGTTCTGAGAATCTAAGGCCTGAAGGTCAAGAATGGGATCTGCATCACTATGTTTCTTTGTCAATCAAGAAATTTTCTCTTTCAATTCTCTAATCGTATTGCCTCTGGATTGAACCTGTTCTTTTAGTTGCCCGATTACAAAAACTGAACCAAACGTAGGAGCATCCGAAGATGTCATTGATTTTTTGTTTCCAAAGCGTTCTTTAAGATGTTGATACTCTAATTGCAAATTTAAATGTTCCACCTCAAGTCTAGAAAAATGTTTTATCATTACATCGTGGTCATCATTTTGAATCTTGTTTTTCAGATTAGAATTTTCAGATTCAAGTTCGGCAATACGCTTTTGAGCGGCAGCGAAAGCATCATGCATGTCAGAAAATCTAGATACAGTAAGCACAGAATCAGTTGCAGTATAAAACACATCTTTGGACAAGCAATCAGCAATTAGGTTCTCATTTTCAATAAGAAGATTTTTTCGCTCAATTTCATCACACTTCTTATCTATAGCATGTTGGTCCACCTCAGCCTCCATTTGTTCAAAAACTTCTTTCATTTCCTTAGTTTCTTTAACGAGAGCTGTTTGAATTCCCTCAAAATGTTCTTTGATTGTTTTGAAGAATGGAATTACCTCGGTGAGATAACATGTCTTTGTTTGTTCAAAACCCCTTTACCCTTCAGTGAGTCCCGTGGGTGTGATTCTTTTTTACAGGTTTTATCAAATTTTAAAAAAAGTTATACTAGAGAATAAATATTTACTTGTACTTGACTTTTTAGTGGGAGGACTTTGGGGACCAGCTTTGCAGGTGTATTGGGATGATATACCGTTATAGCTCTATTTAAGTTAGCAGATTTGGCCTGTATTTTGATAAGGTCATTAGGCCAAAATCTCTGCTTAGGGGTTAGTTATGTCTGTGGGGTGAAAGTCGCCAGATAGTTCGCTTTTGAGTAATCTAGGGGTCGAATGTTAATGTTTTGTTTCGTCCACAGATGGGTTTTCATTTTGGCATTCATTTTCATTATAGTGATATCAGCTAACTCTAGGGTATCCTTAGAGTTGTGTATTATGGCCGGGACATGAGTGGACCTGAGAATTTCATGACCATTATAGAGTGCAGGCTGAACTTGCAATGCACGGGTGAGATATAAGGGATTTTTGTAGCCTATTGCTACCTTCCTTTGATCATTATAATTAGGTTTTAGTTTACATAACAAGTGAACTGTTTGAACAGACTGATCTTGTTTGAATAATCTATCCTCTACCTTTTCTTTTAAGGCTTTCATGTCTAAAAATTCTTCAAGATATTTGTTTCTTTTTGTTGAAAATTCATTTTCAAAGACTTAACTTCTTCTACCATTATCTTGTTATGGTTAATGGTAGAATTAAGTTGCATTTTCACAGAATGAAGTTCCTTTTTCAAATTTTCTTCTTTAATATTACGGTCAGTGATAATTATTCTTATTTGTTCCTCAATCTTTTGTTCTCTTTCATTTAATTCAAACTTGGCCCGTCTTTCATACAGTTCAACTTGTTCCTTATATCTCGCAAGTTCAGCGGTCAATGATGCATTAACTAATTTTTTTTTATTATTCACAGAGACACATTGGGCAGCTTGTTCATGCATTTCATTAATTATCATCATATATGCCTCATTCAGTACAGAAGATACATTACTTTGTATAACGGATTCTGCGTTGTCCTTTACATACTGATCTCAAGGAATCATATTACTATCACTCGTATAATCATCATGTGAGTCAACAACATAGTTTGGTTGTACATCGTCATGCATCTCGTGTGCTTCATGATGTTCACAAACAGCATCCCGATAGTTGTCATGGTCTGGTACCTCAGATAGAATGTCCGGATCATATGACGGACAGGCTTCATCATATACAGGATCTGCTGATGAGAGATTTGCCATAAACATAGTCTATGCAGTGGGAGCCTCATCAACATCAGAATCAAAAGCATCGCAATCATCAGCTTGAAAGACATTATCCACATTGAGTGCTAAATCGTGAACCGGTTGCTCGTCCACATCCTCATCAACAACAGTGTCTTGTCCACCTGCAATAAATAGCAACTGCTCTTCATCTAATGCCACCCCATTCTCCTGAGCTTGCATCAGCAACATCTTGTCTTTAAAGTATTCGGAGTTCTGTGGTCGCTTGGGCTGAGTGTAGTTCCTTGTAATGTGGCCTATACCGTTGCAGTTGTAGCACTTAATCTGCCTTGCTTGACCTGGATTTGCATTCCCAACTCTGTTCTGAGCTCCCCCCATAACCAGCTGCACCTGTACCCCTTGCATTGTTCCCCTGACCTCTATTCTGTCGACCCTGAACATTCTGAACCACGACCCTGCCATCTTAAATTATGGTTTGGTTCCTTGTATTTAATGAGGTTCTGAGTTGATTGTTAGTTTGAGGAAGGTATGTTTTGTATGATTGGGTGAGTAGTGCAAGTGTGTTGGTTAAGTTCTCAATTAAGTTGTCGGTTGGAGAGAGTCCTGAGTCAAGTTGAGTGTTGTTAGCAAAGTGTTGTTGAACATGTGTGGATGGTGGAGTTGTAGATGATTGTGAATAGTATTGCTGATGTGAAACATTGGACATCAAGGCGAGAGGATCAACAGTGTGTTGAGTGAATCGATCCAACATCATTTTGTTCTTATTGGCATGTGCCTCGTGTTGCTTCAGATAAGCATACAACTGATCATAGTTGGAATCCCTCAAACCTCTGTTCAGTTTCACTACTGTTACGAATCTACCCCATTCAGGTAACTTGTTATTAACAAACTTTGAATTCAGCTGCATTCTGGACATGGTCATCTTGATGTTCCGCATGTCGTTGATGAGCTTGGCAAACCGAACATAGTAGTCGTGATTGGTTTTTCCTTTGTTCTGATGGAAGTGTTCAAAGTCATCGTACAGTTGTGATTCACGATCTTCCTTCGTTAATTCAGAACCTTCCAGGAGCATTTTCGCATTATCCCAAATGTCTTTTGCATCAGTGTAATGATTGATGAGAGTGTAGATGTCTTTTGGTAACCCTTGAAGTAGGATATTTGTTGCACGAATGTCAGTATTATACCTATCATTTTCTTCAAGTGAGAGGTCAGTATAGACTCGAGGTAGTTCTGGACCTAGATGCATGGCACCTTCATTTCCTTCAGCAAGTGTTGCCCTAAAAGTTCCCAACTAAAATGGTCCTTCAACAATAGACTTTAGGATATTCACTGATTCGCAAAAAACTTACACCTTTTTATGTATCAATAAATATAAATACATATATAAAAATACACAACAAGGATCAAGATCCGCGAGACCA
>BQNB010134277.1:0-18335 GCA_026074375.1 Tanacetum coccineum | reverse complement strand
ATCAGGGAAGATCGACATAGTGTTCAAGATAGTTAATGAGTACTCGGTTAGAGTAAAATAAGGTAAAGATCTCTATGAACGAATCAGTATAGCGATTATCATATCAATCTTCCTATTACAAGTCCCGCCCATACAAGACTTGCAATACTTAGATTCATACATAATCCCATGTAAACAGAACTGTGACGGGCTTTGTTAACATAGCAATTATCATATCAATCTTCATATTACAAGTCCCGCCCATACAAGACTTGTAATACTTAGATTCATACATAATTCCATGTAAACAAAAATTATAAAGGTCTCCGAGTAATACAATATAGTATAAAGCTATGATGAAAAATAATATCCTTAGATACCATTGTTTAACTTACAATGTCTGAGAACGACAATGAGGACGTTGTGCAAACTCAATGTCTTAAGAAATGCCTGGTATTAATATAAATAACTAATTAGTTAAATAAACGTGCGACTATACGCACAAAGATTGTAAGCAATATATTACATATATGTATGTTTCAACATGTATTAAAACTAAAAAAAAGCATTATTGCCGATGTAATGTAAGCAATAGGCAAGTAAGTGTTTATTGCACTTTGAAAAATGTTGATGTGATGCAATGTTTGAAAAACGGTTATAGTTCTAGGGTAAATTATGCACTAGTTTCTATAACCTTGGCTCTGATACCAATCTGTAACACCCAAAATGTGTAGGCAGCGGAAAATATTAAAAATATTGATCGTCGGGAGCGTTACTTATAATTACAACAGCTCAAAGATACGGAGAGAACGACCTTTTAATGTGTGTTAGTAAAATAATCTCGTCTGATTTCTGGAAATCAAACTATTAGTTGTCCTAGTTGAAATCACATGCAAAAACTTGAATGTAAGACTCCAATGCAATCAATATTCCCAAGCATCTAATAACCCCCCCCTCGAGAAAAAACATGGCTTAAAAGTGTCAAAACATTAAGTTGGTGAGTTCGTAGAGTTTTGTATTGTAAGTATAAATGTAAATGTTGGAATCCAAAGGTTTATATAACGTTGAATGATTCTTTCAATCCTTATAATAATCGCAAAAAATGTAAGAGTAACGAGAATAAAAGTTTTCGTGCTCCTCTAATCTCCCCCCCCCCCGCACCACAGCGCACCCCCCACAAAAATAGAACTAAAAAAGACATAAAACACACACCAAAAACAAACACACACACCCCCCCCCCCCCCCCCTCCCCTTGTACATGAACAGTGTTCAGAAATTTGTACTGTTCAATCAGTAGTGTGGACAGTGAGTTCGTGATTTTAAAATGTATGGGTCTACTATAAAAATACAGTACCACATAGATAATATGTTAATGCTTGCGCAAGCTATGACACCGAACCTTAAGTATAGTTGCTATAAGTTATGTGCCCCGGTAGGTGCATGCCTAGCACCTAGTTTCTCAACTGTAATTGCGTCCGTGTAATGAGATTCTTCTACAGTAGTGAGTTGTGATCTTAACCCGGACGGGGGAGTTCATTCCTAATAGATTATTCTCAGCATTCGCGCTCCCTCGACGGTCCTTAGTCCGGTCAAGAAATTAACGGTTCATGATAGGGGGGCTTCCTGGCGATAGAGTAACTTAGGCAAACCCGTAAAAAGGGAAAATTTCACATTAAAGTACTTGTGTCCAATGAAAGTCACATTTGTTTGTAAAATAGCTTTGAGTACTTAAATCCATAAGTAGAAGAGAGATGTGATATAAATCAAGTAGTTGAATTCGAAATAGGTATGTAACAATTTCGTAACCATGTATGCAATACGAGTAAGTGGACAAGGTAATGAACCAAGTTTTGTAATCAACATGTAATTGGTGTTTGTAATGAATGGTTAAAATCAAGTATGTAAACCAAATGTGTAGAATAGTATGAGAAAGATATTGTAAACGAATATGTAAACAAGTTGTATTTGAGTATGTAGTTCTCCCCCTGAGATTTATAAAGTAAATGTAAAACAGTGAAGAGGGGTATCTACACTCACATCGATGATGAAGGAACAATTGACAGGAATGGGCATTACATAGGCCAACTCAAAGGACAGTGAACGGATCAGATCCAGAAGGTTGGCTTAACTTAACAAAATTGCTAAGTTCACTAGCGTAGGGTCTGGTTTGGGTTTTCGCGGAATGTTTATGTCAATGCGACACGTTGATAAAAGATTTAGATTTAAAGTTGTAATAGTTTGGTGGTTGGTTAAATAACCCTTATATAATTCTTACCGTAAGTTATATCACAAAAACGACCGATCCAAAGATTTATGAAAAGTATATAATACTTTGCAGGTCTTATATAATAAATGCGAGTTGTTAATTAAACTAATTAGTCTGACTCCAATTTAATTAACAAAAGACTTTGAATAAAAGTTGACACGTATCTTACTATTATAACTTAAACAACCGAAGTTGGTAACCGTTTATAACCATTATAAAATATAATTTAATATTTTATAAATCATGTTTCATTTCGTTAACAGGTCGTGTCTAAAATGGTTATCTTGATATAAAAGTATAGTTTTTGTTCATTGGTCGGGTTATTGTATAATACAAGTTATTATATCTTAAATATGTAGCTTAGTCCCCTTTTTATCGATTTCTAAAACAATATCAGTTTTTGTAAATCCTTAACAAGTATAGGAAATTATAAAATTTTCGTCATGACTTTCCCGTTTATACAGCGTTTCCCATATACGCAAAACTCAACGTTTTCCCCTAAACCATTATATGTTGCAATTGTTAATGTGTTAATATTTCAACCACTCACATTTTCTAGATATAATATATATGTATATTATTATATCTAAATTAAATAAATTAATAAATATTATATTTATTTAACCAATTAAACCACCAATAAATATTTATCCAGTTTTAATATTTATTAAAACTTAAGTTATTTTTATTTGCCGTTTTGATATATAAACCAAACAAACCCTCGTCGTTTCCTCGCTGTCTCGCTAAACCAAACACGCCCTTTAACTGTCGAGCAACACCAAACGCACCCTAATGGTATGTACAGCAGCCAAACGCACTCATGTGCATGGCTGCTGTTAAGCCAAACGCCCCACTATCGGCGAACAACCAAACCAAACACCCCTAGCTGCTGTGGCTAATCCAAACATCCAGATCCAAACGCACCCGTAGTGGTGTTAACCACATAACCAAACACACCCGTATTGGTTTCTACTAAACCAAACGCGCCCTAAAGCTGTTTCTAACAGCCAAACACACTCTCCACTGCTGCCAAACCCGGATCCAAACGCCCCTAATAGTATTGACTGCACAACCAAACACCCTTTTGGTTGTTACCCCGCAAACCAAACGCGCCCTATGGCCGTTTTAATCAGCCAAACGCACCCGCATCGGTGACTAACAAACGCATCCTAATATGGTGTCGAACCCAACACGCCCGAATCTGTTGATAACAAAACCCACCCTTTTGTGTTTTAACAACCCAAAACGCACCCTTATGGTAATCTAACACCTAAACCGGACACACCCCATAGGGGGTCTTCTATGCCAACGCACCCTTGTCTGCGTAAAACGAAAACAAACGCACCCTATTAGGTCGACAGAAAAACCAACGCACCCTTTCTTGGGTTAATACCAAACAAAACGCACCCTCAGCTAGTGGCTTGAACACGAACGCACCCTTGAGGTGTTATTACACCAAACCACACACACCCTTCGTGGTGCCGAATCGAACCCAACCAAACAAACACCCTTCGTGGGTTAAAGATAGAACCGAACGCACCCTCATGGAGAGAGTGACGAGGTGATGATGATTATCGTGATGGTGATGAGGGTGGTATGATAATGATGATGATGGAGGTGGTGACGGGATGAGTGGTGCGTCGTGGTGATGATGGCGGTGGTACGGCGGGGCTGTCGTGGGACAGCAGCCGGAGGGAAGGAGACAAAATGGCGTGTGGAGGCGCGTGACTATGGGGATCGGATAGATCGGGTCACGAGCAACCTTTTCGAACTTGGCCGGAAAAGAGCTTCGCAACGAGCCAAATTGTGTCCAAAATGGAGTAGAGATGAATGAGATATCGTGACTCAAAGTGAGGCACGTGGAACACGAATCTGGAACTATCCACTGAACTCATGCGAGCCCGCGCGACCTGCGGACACGAATGCAGCTCCGGTTGCTCACCTACGCGCCTATCTTTTTGTTATAAGGTTCAGGTTCCAGAATATTCTTGAGGTTCAAATGTTTGAATATATCAACAATTTCAAAATCGTGTATAGATAGACTCGGCTGAATTTCAGCAACTATCTTTGGCTTGTTGGCCTATATACATGATCATTCTCATTCATTTTTTGACACAGAAAAACCGAACTCCAAATAACCATACGCAGCAGCTTTTGAGCGGCCATTCCAGCAGTTATCATCGATCTTAAACCTCGATCCTTTCCGTAATCTTTCAGGTCAGATTGTCTAGTCCGGCTGTACAACAGCTTTGGACGTTGTACTTTAGCCCTCTTCTGCTTATTTTCAAGTCTCGGGTAAAACTAAAAAGTTGTCTGAAATATCGTTTTACATCAAGTTGCTTTAGGGTCCGAGTTGTGAAAACGTGCTTTAGATGATCGTTCTTATAAGTCGAGCTAGACACTAAAAGTCAACGATTGAAATAGTCATTCAAAAATTCAAAAATTCTCGGATGTTACATCGTATATAGAACCACTTCCAATCATAATTGAACAAGTAAAATTGCCCGATATAGTTTAGGACAGGAAGAGGTTTACACGAAACTTGAAGTTTCAAATACGGAAGAATTACCTCGGACAAGGAACAATGTCGCTACTATAAAGAGCAATATCATGGAGGAGGTTTTTGAAAATTATAAAGACGAGATGACGTAAAAAGGGCATGAGTCTAACTTAAAGACTCGTTAATAAACAAAAGTGCTTGTCGGGAGATAACCCGTCCTTTATTTAATGCAATTTACTTTTTGCACTAGTTGATTTGCATGTTTCTTACTTTGTTTTGTAGAATCCAAAAGATAGGAGGCAATTATAAAGACCGGCTCTACTCATAATCATGTGGTAACTTTGCTGAATCTACAGCAGTTACGGCGTAACAACCTTAGTTTACACCGTAACCACTGCAGTTATGACGTAAACCATTTCATGGTTACACCGTAACATCTTAAAATTTAAAAATTTTACCACTTGATTACGACGTAACCATCGGAGTTACGTCGTAACCTCCTTCTGAATCCTTAAAAATTTAAGTTTTAAACATGTCTAAACCTTGTATACGTAAATGGACTTTGTGGGTATGTTCTCTGGAAGCCCTCACGATTTAAAAGGCTTGTTGCATATGCTAAATGCAACTATAATTCCTACGAAAGTGAGTTAGGTTTGTATTTCCTGCACACTTCATAATTCTTGTAGAACAATTTTATGCTTTGGTTTATTTTTGTGATCATAAGGGATAAAGAGCTTGCGAGAAGACGGAAATAATCTAAAGATTTCTGCCAAATTTCAAATTTCAAAGCAATGCTCAGGGAGTTTCTTGTCTTAATTCCACTCTTTCCTTTTTATTTCATTTCTTTAATGTACAATAGGGACATTGTACAAATCAAGTGGGGATGGGAGTAGAATTAATACTTGACGTATGTTTTGCCTTCGATTTTTCTAGTTACTTTGAAAATTCTGCCAATTTAAACATTTTTAACAAATTTTTCTTAAATAACTAGAATTAATCTTTGCCGAATGCACATTACCCTTTATTATACTTTATGAGATTTATGCCTAATATTCCGTTTCCATCATATTACTCAAAAATTTGCCAAAATATTGAGTGTGTCGGTAGTATTGTAGACTTTAGAACTTGGCATGTACATCATTTCGAGACCTAATTGATTAGCAGGAATGGATAGTTCAAGAAGGCAACACTTAGGAAAATTACCCAAATAGCCTATATGTGTGTGTTTATTGACTTGTTACACTGACTTGTCGACCTCCTATGATAAACCTTTTTGTTGCACTCATTATTAGTGCAAGATACCTCTAGATCACCCTTGTTCTACTCTAAATGTTTCGTTACACCATTTCACCTTAGCCTACCCTGTAGTCTTTATTTTCTTTATGTTGAAATCTCTGGCTACTTAAGTCCATGGTTCGGGGGATGGGAACGAGAATTATATGCACTTGTGAAAGAAAAAAAGAAGAGGACCAGCGAGCTAGTTAGGATTAGTATGGATTGACCAACAGATATGATCTATCAGACCTTGTTATCACCACCTTTCGACATGTTAATATCCCAAGTGGGGAGATGTGCGAATAATATCGGATTTGCAGGGGCAATAATTAAAGATATAAACTCCTGTAACATTTGCATATTTATCATGTAGAAAGTGAAGAAAAGAGGGTGAAACAAAAATCCACCCATGTGCTAAACAAAATGTAAAGATGGTGCAAAATAAAAAAATAAAAAATGGAGCTAGTTGCCTATTATTGCACCAAGACATCTCAGTAATTATGGATCTAGTAGCTCATTATTACACTAAGTCATCCCAATACTCATGAAGAATGGAGCTAGTAGCCCATTATTAAAGATCAGATTTTCGAACCTAGACTCTTGGACCCATGGAAGGACAGTGGCTAGTTATGATAACCTTAGATTACTTTTAGACTATTTGGTCTTGTGCTTCATATTACAACCATTAAAAAATTGGTACCCCCAAGTCTATCAAAACCCATTATCACTCTTAAAAAACCATATTACCCTTTTGCCGTACGAGAACTATTTAGACCCTAATTCAAACTGTGCATGATTTAGTATATATCCAAGCTATGATAGAATACATGGTATGACTGTCAAATAAGCGATTCACCCTCAAAATGAAACACTTAGACTAGTGAGACTGCTTGTGACTTTTAATCCCTTTTTTTGTGAGGTGTTCGACTTTGAATAGTTTTTCTACATAAGAGTTTTAATAAATTCATTTCTTGAAGTAATTCTCGAGAATCTTTTTTGAAAATGTTCTAACATGTTCTACTTTAGGGCAAGCAGAAGTCAATTGGGGGAATATTTGATAACATTAAATATTTAATACTTTTTGGTGGCAAAATACCCCCTATATTACCTGCAAATGTTTCACTAACACTCAAAAACGAGATATTTTCTATCATTTTGTAGTTTTTAGGTGAAATGCAGGAAAGTGACAAGAAACAAAGGAAAAAGGACTTAAAGTGTAAATATTTGAAGAAATGTTTACCGGCGTAACTCCAAGAGTGGTTACACCGTAACATATATTAAGTAAGTACGAAGATCAAGGACAACTTTACGGCGTAACACCATATCTAGTTACGCCGTAAACATGAATTTGGAAGGAAATCTTACCATAGATAGAGTTACGGCGTAACACCCTACATGGTTACGCCGTAACCATGAAGATCTACAAATATGGAAGGAAGATCACGTACTTATGGACATTATTTAAAGGTTACGGCGTAACACCATATCTGGTTACGCCGTAACTGAACTGCGCTTAATATGGGAAGCCCGTGTAAGAAGGTTACGGCGTAACACCTTTAACAGTTACGCCGTAACAGGTTCGATACCTATAAATAGAGGCCTCATTCAAGCTATTCCGACATCACTTCCTCCACAGCCAATTGGAGAGGCGAAAAAGGCTTCCAACCTTCGAAGAATTCCACCTGGAGTCCAAGGGAGATCACACTTTACTTACTTTTTTGTATTTAATCGTTCAAAAACAAATATTGTAAGAATTATGAGCTTTCAATCTATGATTAAAAAAAAACATAGACCAAAAAAAAAAAAAGACAAAGAGAAAAAAAAAAAATCTCCCGAAACCAGAAAAGAAAAAAAAAAAATAACCAGAACATACAACACCCAACCCCCCCTCCCCCTCCTGCCAACCCCCCCCCCTCACACACTCCACTCACTCCACCCCCACCACTCCACCGCCTTTCAACACCACTCACCTCCCCTACTACTCTGGCTACCACCAGAAACCCTCCCACACCTCATTCCCCTCTACCACCCACCACCACAGTACCCTTCCACCACTACCAACCCATCACCCCAGTATCTACCAGCGCGTCCCACCCCCCCACACCCCCACCCCCTCCCCTCCCTCCCAACCCTTATACCCATCCTCACTCCACCCCCCACCCCTAAATTAATCTCCCCCCGCACCTCCCCCACCCCCCACCCCCCCCCCCCACCCCCCCCCCACACCTACCAGCCCCACCCCCCCCCCTCACTCTCCCCCCACCCCCCACCCCCCCCACCCCTCCCCCACCCCCTTACCACTAGACTTCCAAACCCCCCCCCCAAAATCTTCCCCCCCCCCACCCATCAAACCACAACCAAAAAACACCCCCACTCAACACCCCCAGCCCCCTCCTATCCCAGCCCCCCTCAACGACCATGCCCCCCTCCCCCATCCCTCCTCACCACCCCCCCCCACCCCGTCCCCCACCTCCCCAACACCACCGTCCCCACCCCCTCCCGAACCTCCGATATACACAGCTACCACCCCCCCCCCCCCCCCCCGCCCCCCCCCCCCCCCCCACTTAACCTCCCCCCGCCCCCCCCCCTCCCCCCCCCCCCCCCACACATCCCCCCCCCAACCCCCCCCCCCCCCCCTCACCCACCACTCCACTCCCCTCCCCCCCCTCCCTTGCCCCGCCACCCCCCCCCCTCACCCCCTTCTCCCCCCACTACCCCCCGTCCCGTCCCCCCCTCCCGACACAGTTCCCCACACCAACATAACCGATCCCCCTCCTCACATTTTTAACCCCCCTCACCCCCCCTATCCCCCCTCCACGTCTCCCCCAACGACCCCCCCTCTACCCCCTATGCCTACGCAACCCCTATCCCCCTCCCAGCCTACTCCCCTCCACCCCTCGCCCACGCCACCATCTACCCACCCCCCACTCCCCCAGACCCACCCCGACCCCCCACCCGCCCTCCCCCCCCCCGCCCCCCGCCCGGACTTCCCGCCCCCCCCCCCCTCTCCCTAACCATACCCCCCCCCCCCTCCTCCTCACCTACCATTTCCCCTCACACCCCCAACGCACAACCCCTCTGCTATGCCCTCGATCCCCCCGGCCTCCCACCCCCTCCCCGCCTCCCCCTCTCCCGCACACCCCCCACATCCCCCTTCCACTATCGCCCCAACTCGACCCTCCCCCCCGCCCCCCCCCCCCCCCCACGGCACCCCCCCCTAACATCCCTGCCCACCCGCCACCCCACCCCTCTACCCCACGCTTCCAAATCACACCCCCCACACACCCGCCTCCCATACCTCCCTCACCCCCCGGCCCCCACCCCACCCCCCACTTCCTTCAACCTACACCGACCTTCCCCCCCCCCCCCCCCGCCTCCCCCCTCGACCACCGCCACTCCCCCAACCAAACCCTAAGAAGCCCCCCCCCGCCCCAACTACCACCTCCTGTCCCAAACTCACCCCAAGCCCCCATCCTCGCCCCCTCCCCCCCCCCCCCCCCCCCCTCTCTCAAACCCCCACGCCCCCCCCACCCAGCCCCCCTCCTACACCCCAGACCATCCTCCCCCCCCTATCCCCACCCCTTCCCCCCCCCCTCCACCAGTTCTCCAACCTCCATCGTCCCCCCCACAACCGCGCCCCCCCACCCCCCCTTCCCCCCACCCCCCCCCCCCCAAACCCCCCACGAACACACAAACCCAAACCTATCTACAATAACAATTGACCTTGAACAAGTTCTGATACCCATAGAATAGTAGCACATCCCCAACAATATCTTTCAAGTTGACACAAGTAAGATTATATAGAAATCTACTCGCAAGTCACCTACCAAGACTTGTTAGTGATGTAGGCGCACTCAGCAGACTTTCCATCTTCCACTGTGAAATACCTTAAGTACCTCACTTGGATTTCTAAGCACAAACTTACAAGGATAAAGCTGTAAGGACGCCTTGTTAACTAAGCATCTGAACTTATTGATGTTCAACAAGTGTTCTGAAATGGAATGTGACCTAATGAGAGATTTATTTTTATTAGATCTAGCTCATGGCTCTAGCCTCGAACTTAATGCGTATGGAGTGAAAACGTCATAGAAGCTCCGTGTGTATCTCCGTGATAAGATGAGCACCAAGTTATTTGAGCACGAAACTCGAATGGCTGGGAGGGTTCTAGCATTGCATCCTGGAGTCCATGATGTCCATCTTCAATAATACGAAATTCATCATTGTGAAAACAGATACATTGTGTATTGACCTGGGTTTCCTGCCTCAGGTGTAGGAGGGCTCTATCCTTTTCTTTGTTTTTTTATAACCCTTTATTCATACATATTTCTCTTATAATCTCTTCAACCTTCAACTGCCTTACCCCAAGACGGAATACTAAACACCGTTGTTGTGATTGTTCCAGTGTTGTTCAATCTTAGTCGGCATATATTCCCCTTTAAAACACAATACATCTCTCAATCATTAACCTAAAGGATTGTTATTCTTCTAAACTACTGGATTCTTCCCTTCTGTCAGAAATCACCTCCGTTTCGGTTGAATCAAAGAGACTAATTCCTAACCTTACCCCACCTTATGACTTTGAATCGAGTCGTGAAAACATAAGATGTTGTTGGAGGACAAGAGATACCTGTAACCATAACCAACCTATATACCGAAAAGTCAAATCAAGACTTTGAGCTCGATAAGAATCACTTATTATTTTTCAAGATCACAATTTTAAATACATTTCTCCGCTTATTTAAAATACTATATCACTTAGTCTTTGAAATACTTTGTGCATTCAAAATATGGTCATGTGAAAAAAAACCTGTGGAGGGAAAACACTATTAATACCTTAACAAGAATTACAATGGAACAGTGAACTTGCTCCCCTTGATTTACCATAATGTTTCTGACACCACAAAAAACAATGATAACAAAGTTGTAAAATGAATAACAACATCAAAGGGTTAGCATCTGTTGAGTACAACAATTTTTGAAATATTATGACATTGTCATTTGAATAATTCTTGAAAAAATTATGCTCAACCACTAATCATCATTATAACATACACTCTTATTGCGTAGTCATTAATTATAGCAGAAGTTGATTATTAAGATTCAAGACATAAATGTCTTTTAAATACCCCAAAGCATTATAAAAGAAGTATCCAAAATCACTTAAAACATTGTTTTTTTTGCAAAACTCCCCCTCACAACATTAAACTCATTTTTGAAAATGACACCAAAAGTAGAATAATTATGTCTTGTAAAACATGATGATGGTTGGATCGTGTTGAACCATAATTTTTGAAAGATTGATGAATTGGCAATGAGGAATCTTGAAACACAATAGAGTTATAACATTATATGAAAGAAACAAAATTGTTACGAAGAATTATCTTCTACTTTAAGGATAACGCACTGAAACCGTACAATCTCCATTGCTTTTCGGCACCGTCCGAGTCTGCAATCCTGATAGCAATATCAAGTCATACAGCGACAAAATAGAAAAGAAATGTCTTTGAACACATATTGTAACTCTGTTCGAACTAACGATCATATACAGCACCGTGTTGATATAATCACCATTCTAGTACGTACAACATGTTATCTGATTCCCAAGAGACTAGTCCGATAAGATTCTTTCTTGTGAAGCATTTTCTGATTTGTTTGATTTGTATTACTTTTAGAAATTTTATATACTTTTGTTTTTTTTTATATGTCTTTATATTTTTGTATTTTGCTTTCTTCTCAAAAAATATTGTACACAGTCGATGTTGATTGGTTATGAAGCCGCTTCTTTGATTAGATACACCTCCAGTCTGTTGGCACGTCAAACATCTCATACTAATTTGAGTCTGCGACAAGATACCTGAAACCCTATCCTTCCGGGTAAGGCTCTTAGTAAACACATATCACTTAATCGGTATTCAGTTCTGACAAAAGAAAAAATTACAATTATACTAATTTTCTAACATTTCCTTGATGGATCATTATACCCGATTATACGATGTGCTTGGTACGGGAGTACGGCCACGGGGTTCTGCAGATGAAATGCGCTATGGCTGACTGAGACAGTCGTAATACACGGTATCATTGCGCGTATCTGTAGTGTAAAGCCATTAATCCTCTAAGTTTGCTGTCCATCATCCACACTTACTTGAGCACAACTCTCGCACAGATAACCCATACGCTAACTCAGCCCTACTCGAAGACATTGAAAGTAACAGTCTTGCTTTACATTTGACATCCACCAGCCTGACATAACTTATCACCTACGGAACTTTATTCCTCTAAACTGCTTCTTGTGAGTATCAATGCATCCGGTCACGGTTGGCATCTGAAAAAGCTGTTAGTTCAAACCCTCAGAATCCTTCTGATACAAGATGTTCCCATTTTCTTGTCTAATCGTACCCCTTTAAGTCTATCAAAAGATCATTTTAAAACTCTTTGAGGCGTGTTTTTATAGTCTCGGTCTTTTAACCCTGCTTGATATCTTGCACAATAACATACTGCTCCATTCACTATGTCTGGTCTAGCTAGATGTCCAATAACAAGATGCACCCCTATTTTACATACGAGAAAGTCCAGCTTAGGTCTACGGGTCGTTACCACTCAAGTCTGCATCTCTAATTAGGTTTTGTAGCCATGGTGATCCAATGCTTTGTCCTTTTCCATACCATGTTTTCTTAACAAGTATCTCTAAAGTGTAACATTTACCTCGTTTGATAAAAGATACCAGCATGGGGATTGGTGGATCTGAAGTCTCAAAAAAATTAATTTCCATTTCCCCCCCATTACGGACATGCTCAAATCTACTGTGTCATTAATTCTTCAAATCTTTTAGAAAATTACGCTGTTTGTAAGACCCAAAAATGATGTCACTCTTAACGTAAATTTGTACAAGTAATAATGTCCTCCCCCGTACATATCCTTGAATAAACTTTGGGTCAATAGTTACCTTTAGTAAAGCCTTTGTGACATCATAGAAATTTGAGAGTTTCATCAGTACCATGCTCTTGGAGGACCATGTTTTACACAATCCAAATAGAGCTTCTCCCTTAGAAGGTAATATCGTTTCTGATGATCAGAGAACATAAACCCTTTCCTGGTTGTGCAAACATACACCCTCCTTCCTTCAATGGACCATTCTAAAAGACCCATATCCATTTTTGACGTCTATCTGATAAAATTAGACAAAGACATGTGTGCGCAAGCATAATGCGATCGACAACATCTGAAACAGCTTACCAAGCGAGCAACTGGAGCAACATGATTCATCGAAACATTTCAATACCCTCTTCCCTGAAGCATAACCTTAAGCTACACATCGTGCTTCTTGTGCGAATTACATTTTGGTCATTCCATCCTTTTGGTTTTAACATAACCACTTTAGCTTGATATACTTCTTTCCTAAAGGGATTTTGTCAACGACATATCCCAACATTAGGAGTCTGTAAACTGATGAATCTCTTATCCTGCATAGCTTCTATCCATGGCAGAATCAGCATTGCTTTCCTCCTTAATGATTTTTATTTCTTCGGGAGTTCAAGATGTACATTCACCACAGGTGCGAGTGGCGCACCCAACACCATACACATTTCAGGATCGGTTGCAAGTTTGTCGTCTTTGTTTGCACTAGCTTCGATGGATTTCCACAACTTGAGTTACCGGGTGATCTTTTATCCATTGATATTCGAAAATCTTGAGGTTGATTAAAGGTATGCATATTTGAATTACCAATATGGCGTGAGGAAGACTCAGCAACTTCTTGTACCGGTGTACAAAAAGGAATGGTAAATTCTACTTGATCATTGTTGTTTTCTTCAGCATTGACATGTGTTGGAGTTAATGGTTCTGTTATAGGGTGAATATTCATTGAAGGTAGTGTGTCTAGTTAAGTCAGAATAATCGGTGGGAGAAATAAGACTTGTTGACACGAGAAGTAACCGCATTTGAAAAATTCCATCGTACAAAGGACCAAATAGAAAGATCCAACTCATTGAATGTTATGGGAACAGTTTTATCTAGTGAAGGAAAAGAAACTTTGTAGATGTGGGTCGGGTCAGAGTTTTCATAAATCGATGCCTTTTGTCATTGAGGAACGAGGCCTGAAGGGTCATTAGCAACAGACGTCTCTGATATATCTTTGATCTAATCAAATCGAAGATGTATGGATTCAACTATCAATCTTGTTCTCTTGTTGTAGACACGGTATCCCTTTGACTGAGTGGAGTATCCTACCAAAATGCACAGATCCCCTTTTTCTTTCATCTTAACTAAAATTTTCACCATCTTTGGTTAGTTAAGCAAGTGCAACCAAAGATGTGACGGTGTTTAAATGAAGGTATTCCGTCATTAATGATGTTGATATGCCGATATCCCTCATTGTCGGATGATGATAATTCTTTTGAGTATAGCATGCGGTTGGACAAATTGCTTCATGCCCAAAGAACAAAGGAAGTTTAGAAGCTGATAGCATCGTTCAAGCAGCCTCAACAAGAGTAGGGTTTCGTCTTTTAACAACGCCGTTCTATTTAAGGATGAGGATAGAAAGTTTGATGCTCAATTCATTCCTGTTTAATAGAATGCATTGAGTGTCCATGTTTAAGAACTCATGCCTCTTATCAGTCGAAACAGAAATTACTAGGAGCTATAGAAGATTTCTTAGGATCATCGTGAAAAAACTTTAAAAAAACTTCTTGGTGTTTCATCCTTGAACATAGAAAGAGAGCCAAGTGTATCTTGAGTAGTCATCTATAATTACCAGAATATATTTCTTCCCATTTATGCTAGCAACCCGCATTGGACCACACAAGTCCATATAAAGCAAATTTAACCATCCTTTTGAACTTGGAACAGCCTTTGTCCTGAATGAACTTCTTTTTTTGCTTTACTCAGTCTTCACAAGAGGAACATATTTATCCTTGACGTACACAACGTTTGGTAAAAACCAATCACGACCATCCTTCTTTGAAAGCAGGTTTGAAGTAGATCGAAAGTTAAGATGAGAAAGTCTTCGATGCCATAACCATGCTTTAGTTGGTGAGGCTTTAGCCATGAGACAGATTGGAGTTGATAACGTCGTTTCTTGAAGGGATATTGTATAGAGATCAGTTTCGCATTACCCGGTAAGTAAATCGTAACCCTAAAGAACTCTAAAGAAACACGTAGAATTCCAGAAAGCAACCTCCAAATTCGCATTCACAGTAAAAAAAATGACCCAACCGAGAAGAATTGTGATTGAAGGCCTTCGACTTAATAAACCCCTGTGATGGTGCTAATTCCTTGGACGCCAGATATCCATAACCAAGAATTAAGCAAATTAAACATTGCCAAAACGAAACGGTAACCCAGAAATTTATCAACAAAAATTGCACAGCAATGATAGATTTTGCCCGTCATTGCTTTTGTGCATCCCAGTCACAAAAAATAGGATAGTTTGATACAATCTACAAGAGAAATATAGACGATGAATACATGACAAATTGGATCCTAAAGTGTTTGTGATTTTCAAGACATTAGTTATCCTAGATACATTGTCTATGGCAAAACTAACTCTTTTTGGCACACTTTCATTCCTAACTTTAGGTACCCATTTCATTTTTGTCTTAGGAACCCATTTATATCCTGATGGGCATTGTTGTGCTATCCACCATTTCTACGACTTACTTGTTTTCTCATATAGCATCCTATAGTAACTCTTGGAATTTGTGATAATGGATTCTGATGCAACTGTTTTCTTACGGTATGTTGCAACAGATTAAGTTCGCGTTAGACTTTTGGGTTTCTAGTAACTAATTAGGCACTAACTTTAGGGCTTCTTAGGTTCAGCATTCACAGTCATTCAAATACTTAGAAACACAACCATCATGATTCGAATTAAACACACATTTTCCACAAGTAGCACAAACAGCATTAACATTCAAAGTTCTGGATTTTAAACTGTCAATATACGTAGTTACAGACTTTGTTTTATTAGAAATACTAGAAATCCTATGGTGGTCTTCTACTCTAGTCTTCTTATTCTTCATATGACTATTGTGTGGCATGACCTTATCTTTCATTTGAGTGCTCCTAAGCTGTGGTCTGCTAACATTAGTTTTGTGAATTACTCTTGTAGAGGTAGACACGCGAGTATTAGTATTCCTAGAAGTCTGAGGCAACTGTGGTGCTCTAGTTTGTGTTGTCCTAGTGTCAATTCGATACATGCCTGGTTTAATCACATTTGTGTTTCTTACAACTTTTTGTTTTGGCGTTTGAGGCAAATCTGTGGAGTGAGCTCGGTTTTGATAAACCCTCTGACACATTAGGTTTGGGAACCGACTTTGTTTGTGAAAAACTTTTCCTCTCAAGAGAGTCTGAAAAAGGAGCCGGTTTGCCTAAAACTGATGGTTTTGGAATCCTTTGTGCATTTGATTGTCGAACAACAGAGGAGATTTAACAAACTATAGTTTGCCACGTACATTCCCTTTGCATTTCTCAATGAGTTTCTTTAACTCACTTATAGCAATGTTCTTGTCTTGAAATTGAGCTTTCAAATCTTGTATCTCAAAATATTGTTCACGTTCTTTCAGAAATATATTTGACGCTTTTTATTTGCAAACTGTGTCATTTTTCATTCGTTCTTGACATTGTTGAAAGCCAAGTTTCAAAGTATAAATCCGATGGTTTTTCTAATTTAGCAAAACTTCGTAAAAGCTCAGTATAAACCTCTTTACTAACAAATTCAGTTTGTTTCAAAAGCTTTTGTGCAAGACATTCACATTCTTTGACTTTATGAAGATATAAGCATTGCAATTCAGTGTGCGCATCTAAATCAGATAACAATGCAAATAAGAACACATAACATCATTAGACACACATTCTTGCAAAAGCATATCATACATGTTTGAAAATTCTGCCTTATCAGATTCAAGTTCGTCAATTTCATCTTCAAGAGATTCAACGTACTTTAAATCAGCATGCATTTCTTGTTTAAGTTCATGAACAAATGCGAAACTATCAGCTTGTGTCTTAAGGGCAAGAGGCATCAAACATGTCTTGTTTTGATTATAATATTCCCAAATTCGGTCATATGCCCAAAGTCGGTCACATGCCCACCTGATGCGCGGATCGACCTTTTGTTGACTTTTTTATAACTTGACTTACGAGCCAACGTTATACGTTTTGTGGAACCCAAAATATGCGTTCTATGTGTTAATTGTAAACTCTATGAATTCACTCAACGTTTTGTTGACTTTTTAAGCATGTATCTCAGGTTAATTGTTGTTGATGGCTGGATGGGACGAAACGCGGATACCAAGGACAGTGTCTCGGTGAATTAATGTCATAAACAAAACAAGTGTTTTAGAAATAAAGCCGTGTTGTGACTTTTAGAAACAATTTCTATGTTGGTATTGGGACCTATGTAACTCTGATCTTTATAATAAATAAAATTGTGTTTTATAAACGTATCTTTGAACGTTTACTGGGACTCGTGTACATGTATTATGAAGTAGCACCCCAATCGTTATATTCCGCTGCGTATTGCATTTTGGGGGTGTTACAATAGATGACTGTTGTGGTTTTACCAATGGTTGAGTAGTTCTTTCAGGAATACTTGAAGATTTATTTTCCACACCATCATCATGTGGCTTTTCCTGCACATCTTGTTCAAATCTAGGAGGTTTGTTCTTGTTGATTCCTGTTAGGATTTATGTTTTCCTAACTTAGTACCGACAGTACAAATAGTTAGTACTGATAGTTATAGTTAGTACTGACAGTACAAAGTGTTAAGTACTGATCAGTTAGTTAGTACCGTTAGTAGAAAATAGTTAGTACCGTTTAAGAGATATGTATGAGATATCTTAGGAAAAGATATGTATGCGTTTTGTAAGCATGTTAGGGTTTATCCTTAGTCTATAAAAGGATCCCTCTTGGCATAGTTAGAAAGACGACCTCAAAATATCTCATAGCAAAATCATATCTAAATAGTTAGTAATCTATAATCGTTCAAAGCAGATTAATAGAATTTATTATTTAGTTCTACATTGTTTTTCTTAGTACTTGTGTTAAGATTCCGCATTAACACATAGTATTCATAATCAGTGTTTCTATATAGTCAACTGTATTTATACACTTTGGCTATCATCCTTAATAGGCTGCAGAGATCTATTCCTAAGGGACTCATAAGTGGTATCAGAGCCTGTGAGAAACTCTGAATAAGAAGAACAATTTATTTCAGTTACAAACCTTCATTCTTCAAAAATAAGCATGTCTGCATCACAAGATGAAATTCCACCACCACCACCACCTCCACCATCATCATCACAAACACCAACCCAACAAACT
>BQNB010134276.1:0-18335 GCA_026074375.1 Tanacetum coccineum | reverse complement strand
TTTGGATGTTAATAAATTAGGGTGCGTTTGGTTTGGGGTATGGGAATGAACGATTGATTTTCATTCTCAATAGTGTTTTGATTTATGGGCTTGGTTTTCGGAAATGGGTGTGAAACCTACAAAAGTAGGCATTTTTTAAACCTTTCATTGGTGGTGGGTCCGTCAACCCATTCCTATACCTATACCTAGAGATGCAAAAAAAATCGGTTCGTGGAATCGAACCGCTCCAGAAACCGAAAACCGAACCGGTCAAACCCGGATTTGACCCAAACTGGCGGTTCGGGGTTTGTGGTTTAGACCGGTTCGTGGACCGGTTTTTGGAACCGGTTTCGGTTAACCGGTTTGGAACGTTTTTTTCAAAATTCGAATCTTGCTTTTCTAACGTGGGGGGACCCATGGAGGAGCGTTTTTCTGACTTTTTGGGTGTAGTGTTTGTTATTTTTCTTTTTTATTTCAGTATAAATAGAGGGGTTATGTTACACATTCAATCACAACTTACACAACTCACAATCTTAAGCAAAAAAAACTCTCCAAAGCAAAACCGAATTTCTTTCAATAAGTAATGGCAACTAAATCCGGTTCAACTACCACCGGTGCTGGTTCTTCAAGTGCACCGACGATTCTTCAAATTTTACCAACCACCCGAAACCCCCAGATTTGGAAAGACTACAACCTTTGCAAGATGTCGGACAACACGAGCAAAGCTCAATGTAAGCATTGCTTTCATTTCTTTTCGCAAAATTCCAACTCGACGTTGAAGAATCATATCTCGCATCCGCATTGCGAGGCACTCAAGACGGTTCCGGAAGCGGGGCAATCGTCTATGTCTCGCGATGGGAGTGTTTTTGTGTACAATCCAGATGTTCTTCGTGAACAATTCGCGCGTTTGGTGATTCAACAAGGCTTACCATTCAATCACTTTGACAACACTCAAATGACGAGGGTGTTTCAAAATAATATGCAGCCAAAATACAATCATGTAAGTCGCACTACTCTAAAACGTGATGCAATAAAATTATGGATTGCGGCTAAAAAACTAATAATAGATGGTTTTCTTAATTTAAATTCTAGTGTCAACATAACAACGGATGTTTGGTCCGCTCCTCATGTTTTTCCCGGTTCATACCTATGTGTTACCACACATTGAATTGAGCCCTCAACTTGGCAAATGATGAAGCGGGTCATTGCATTCAAAGACTTTCCGGTTCCCCACATGGGACCTGCTATTAGAATGTTGAAAAAAGTGTTTGCCAAGTTTCATTTGGAAGAAAATTTTTTGTCAATCACGTTGGATAATGCTAGCAACAATACAAAAGCAATTGACAAACTAAAATTAAAATACAGTCCACCTATGGATGGTATATTTTATCATAGTCGATGTGTTGCACACATCATTAACTTGGTTGTGCAAGCCAGTTTAGCGGTGCCCTCGATTGACCAAATGAAATAATCTTTTAAAAAATGTTAAAAGATATATTTAAATCGGGTACTAGAAGCTATCAATTACATATTCAAGTGTGTAACCTTGTTATACACCTAATTGGGACTTTTCGACAAGATGGAATTCCACCTATCATATGTTCCAATGTGGTCTAAAAAAAATACTTTGCAATATTTTCATGAGGCTTTGTCCGACGAGGGTAGGTGTCAGCCATCTCCGGTTGAAAATTAGGTTATTATTGAAAATCTAACCCGATTACTTGAGGTTTTTAACTCTGCCACGAAAATATTATCGGGGGTTTATTATCCAACATCTTCATTAGTGCTTCAACAAATATTCTTCATGTGTAACAAACTAAGCGAATTTGAACTTAATGGTGGTATATATTCAAGTATGGTTGTGCTAATAAAAAAAGCTTAGGAAATACTTTGAAAAAATCCCACCGGCAATTACTTGTGTTGCCGCTTTGAATCCATGTTTTAATGTACGCGGGGTAGAGGTACTTATTGAATCGATTTCGACTGATTTGGAGTTTTTTGATGATGGCTTTGCAACTAAGGCAAAAGAACGGTTCAACGATTCTTTTCAAGGTTTGTATAATATGTATTACTTGAAATACGGTCAACCAAATCAATCATCGAATGCGGACTCTTCATCGAATGCAGGTTCTTCAAGGAATCAGATGACTACTTTGCTAAACAAGTTAAAACAATACAAAAAGGCAAAGCATGATCGTTTAGCGACTAGTGAATACGAGAGATATGTCGAAAGCGATTTTGTCTCTCATCTTTCGACCGAAGAGTTAGCAGGTTATGATGTGTTGGGGTTTTGGAAAGCAAATGAATCAACGTTTCCCGTTATATCCCAAATGGCCCGGGATATATTGAGTGTACAAGCTACTTCGGTAGCTTCTGAATCGGCTTTCTCAACAAGTGGTAGAGTGTTATCAATCCGAAGAACAAGACTAACACCAGCTTCTTTGGAATGTGTATATGTCTAAAGGATCACATGGATGCAGCGGATCGGGTTCAACACACATCCAATCTTGAAAACTCCTTAGACTTTGAAGCAGAAATCTTGGAAGAAGAGGTGCAAGAACATGAAGCGATAGCACTTTCGGATGAAGAAGTAGCACTTGATGAAGCTGCTAGCGAGGCTAGATCCAGCGAAGGAGAAGAAATATATGATATGACTTTGTCCGAGTCCGACTAGAGCATCTGATGTATTATGTTTTACGTTTATGTATTATGTTTGTTGTATTTTCCCTTTCGATGTATTATGTGTTCTATTAAATAAAAGTTGACGTTTATTCAGTTTATTGCATATAAAACCACGAAAAACGAAGAAAAAAACATAAACCGAAAAAACCGGTTTCACCGGTTAATCGGTTAGGAACCTTTTGGACCGGTTCGAGTTTTTCTCATCCCCGACCGGTTCCAAACCGAACTGGTTAACCGGTGGAACCGGTTTGTTGACCAAAACGGGTTCCAGTTGACCGAACCAAAACCGAAACTGGTTAACCGGTTTGCGCACCTCTACCTATACCTATACCATTCCCATAACTACAGGGAAAGAGTGCGCACTCTTAAAAAATTCATTATTACAATGCTTGATCAAAATCATTTGTTCATTGACACTTTGATCCTCGGATGTTTCAGGCCCAAATTGCAATTATTGGACGTTTTTTGACATTTGCCTTTATATAACGTTCTGTACTTTCATACTTTTGTACAGTTCTGAACGTTTTGTACGTTTTTCATACGCTTTTCTCCGTTGTCGTGAGTTTTCGTCCGTTTTTCGCACGTTTTCATATTGTTTTCGACATGACGTTTTTGTCCAGTTCTTCCCACACATTTTCGTATGTTTTTCCGCACGTTTTCGTGACGTTTCCGTCTGTTTTTGTACATTTTTTCGTTTGGTTTTCCCGCTACGTTTTCTGACGTTTTCCACAAAAACGTTTTCTTACGTTATCACGCGTTGCCTTTCGATTTTTGCCCGTTTCATTCTTTTATTTTCGCGTACTTTTTTTGCACTTTTCAGCAAACGTTGTCTCTTTTGTTTTCCTCAAGTTTCTTCCGTTTTCAAACCATTTTCCATTCCGTTTGCCCGGACGTTTTCAAGCGTTTTCAGACGTTTTGCGTATGTGTTTGTTCCTTTATTCCCGCACGTGTTCCCCCCCCGCTCGTTTTCACACGTTTTCGTCCGTTCCCCTCACACGGTTTTCGACCGTTTTTCGTTCGTTTTTCAAACGTTTTTCGTTTGTTTTCAAACGTTTTCTCGTCATGAGAGAACAATAATGGAAAAAATTGTAGAACCGTAGAGGGTGGGGGGTGAATACGGTTCTCTTGACTAAGTTCTTCGTTCATCATTTTGGGATCTCAGCATCACCTTATTAGTTACCTCTCTTTATTTTCTCTCACTTTACACTCACGTTGGTCTCACCACCCTCACCTAGGGGTGTCAATTCTTGACACGACACGATAAACAACACGAATCCGACACGAAGTTAAACAAGTTTGGGTTAAGGATAAACATGTTTGGGTTAAAAACAGGTTAACCCGTTTAATAAACAGGTTGTGTTTGAGTTGAGTAAGAATTAAACATATGAACCCGTGAACCTGTTTAAGTATATATAATCCTTTAAAAATAAAATATATAATTTGGATTTTATGTTGGATTTGGGTTAAATATATTTTGTTATGTACTTAATATGAGTGAATTACAATTATAACTCAGATATCATTAAAATTGTCGTATAATTATCATTTTTGCATTTAAACTAGTGATATCGACAAACCACCAATCTTATTCACCGCTTAACCTATTTACTTAAACATGTTAAACGGGTCACAAACGGGTTGCACGTGTTATGCATGTCTGGGTTATGGTTGAGTTTCTTGACACGATTATTAAATGGGTCGTGTTTTGGCAGAGGTTATAATTAATTACAAACCTGAACCCGAACAGGTCAACACGAACACGACTCGATTGCCACCCTACCCTAACCTTTCAATTGAATACCCACTCTATACCAATATACCCCACAAAATACCTCACACACTCACAGATCAAATAAATAATATTAACATGCACGAATATCGAGTGAGTAATCGGCTCACCATTATGAGCATTTTTTTGACTTGTTTCACATATAACAAACACACCTGTAGTTGGCTCATCGCTGAGTGAGGGTCGCACACCACCCTCACGGCACAACAATAAGGGTAACCTTACAAAGTGGTTAAAATTATGGATCTTACAAATTTATGACACCGCTTTTTTATTAAATAGAGTACGTCAAACTAAAATAGGACATAACTTAAAAGCGCCTAATCACCTTCTGCTATCTTGGCATCGCGGTCTCACTTTTTATCTATTCTTATATCGAGTCACAATCTTTAATTTGTAACACCAATTTAATATTAACCTGGGAGATATGTACGATAATGTGGCGGATAACCGTATTCAATTCGTTTACTAACACACACACTCTCTCTTTCGACCATGCTTTTACCAAAACCGGCTCGCACACACTAACATATAATTTAACATTAATCATATTCAAAAACGATACATGTGATAATATATAATACATATACAAAATATAACATATAAGCACGATAAATGGCACATGTATCGGTTTAAGTAAAAACACGATAGAAAAAATCTCACAATGATTCACATGATAGACAATTAACCTTGCATATCACCCTTTGAACATCAAACACATTCAAAAAAAAGGTCAAAGTAACCACCCATTTGTTCAAATCTAAAACAATGGTGGCGATCTAAAATCCTAAACTGATGGCGGCGATCTTTGGAAACCCTTTGTTCAAACCTAAAACAATCTGATCTACTACCTCTCTTGCGTAATGATTGCTATAACTCTTGTAATTGAGTTCATTCACTTGTTGATCTCATAACGAGCGTGTTAGGCAATTTTTTTACCTAGGGACCATATGGATTAGATTTGTTTTTTTTTGGGTTTTTTCTTCTCATTCGTACCGTTTTAAGCGGTTTCTATACGCACCTTTCGTTGTCTTTGGTTGATCTACTTTCTTTCTCGTCGTTATATATTTTTTTAAAGATTTTATCCCTGAATTCTCTAACCATCTCTCTTTTATGGCGTTACACTAATGGGCTCAGTGCCGCTGATCAAGAAAGACGAGGTAAATCAAAATCACTACCTCTACGTCTCATTTTTGCGTTACCTGATAATATTTCTACGATTCAACTTTTATGCCAAGGATACTATGAACAGGACTTGTAACCATTACGGAACACGTAGTTATAGATACGCCACGCATTACAGTCAATAACTATCGATGCCACTATTTGGGTTGAACACGCTATAACTTCAATGTCAAACGACAGAGCTTAGATTGCCAAGACCACTCCACAACAGAATAGTAGTTACAATAACCCTAGAGAAAGGAGTGATAAGCCTGTGATCAAATCGTTGGTAACAAGAACATCTAGGCTCAGGGTTATGTCCAATTCCTACATTCAGAGCTGTTAGAAGGAACTCAAGCTAGTAAACTGTTGAGGAATAGAAGCACACGGAGTACTAAGATCTTGAGGAATTCAGTGTTTGAGCGTCGTGCACATATCTCTACATGCTTCTGATGGGTAAAGTTCAAGTGAAACATCATTCATAACAAAGCCTTGAAGGTAGGTGCCTTGCTAACTATAGATGCTATGTGATAATATTAAGCTAAAGTTATATGAGGTGCGGTAATCGGCGACACTGATATTAGAATTCCAATCAGAAGCGCGCAATAAAAGTAAAAGCGTTCGCGTTAGCAAATGTGAGCACAAGGTCGTGGTTTTCCCATCTTCAACAAGCTTCTAGCCTTTTTCAAAACGAGGAAAGAGTAACTGGCGCTTGTACATATGAGGGCGTACCCAATAAAGTTTCTTGGAATAAAAACAGACTTTCTAATAATAATTATGCGCTATCAAAACATAAGGGCGATCTTCGAGCATGTTGACGTGAGGATGCAAGACTTGTATTCCATCAGTACACCAAGAATTCTGAATCAAGACACAACAGCTTGGTTGAAAATATTTTTGAGACTTTTAAAATCGTTTTTAAAGGCATAGTCTTTTGGGTACGCGCTAAAGTGGTCTCTGGCTGGGATTCCAGATTTTGTGGAAGAAAGAGGAAGACCGACAATGATTCTGAAGATGAAATTAGAAAGGAGGATTCAGAAGCTAAAAACGATGATAATCTAAATTATGAAGATGTTGCTGTAGATAGTGAGGTTGAAGAGGTTTCAGAAACAATTTTTAAGAAGGAACAATCTCAAGCTCATAACACGGACGAGTGTATACATTAGACAAAAGGAAAACATTCGTTCAAGGAATCCATTCAAGCACTATGATCTTCATAAATAAAAAGAAATGAGAACATCTTCGAGGACAATGCAATTCAATTACAACACTATGAAAATATCCCATCTTGGTTTCACAACCTTTTGAAACACCGAATCGATCATCCCAGCCAATTCACTAGAAAGAAAAAGGAGGTGTGGAAAGGTCCTAAAATGTTCAAGAAGATAAACAGGATTCCATCACAAACGTAAGCTCATCCCAATGAGTGATATAATTCAAAAACGGAAGACATAGTGAGCGACTTTATATGTTCTCGATACATGGTTATAAAACACCTGAATTACACAGTGTACTAATTGACTTCTCGTTGTCATATCAATAATGCAGCGAGACTTGGTGAACTGCAGTTGAGGACTAAAAATGGGGTTATAATATGAGGAGGGATTTACTTTTGCGATAATATTGAAATAAATGTCTTTAGGTTCTCACAGGTAGCAAGTTGAAGAATCGTTCGCAGATGAAGTTTTATGTCGTTTGAATATCCAAGGCCCGCCGCAGTTAAAGGCTAATAAAGAATGGGTTTGATGAGTTTACTGTAACATCAATACGAGAGGTGAATATTCCTTTCAGTCCGTTGCAAAGAAACAAAATTGGTCTGTGATATTCGAATGTATACAATATTAATATCCTGTTGACGGATGTAATTTCAATAATTGATTATTTTTTAGTCTGCATTCCATTGGTTATTCTGGGGTATCCTTTATCGTGTGGGACTCCAAGGTGAGTTTATAAAAAAGTAATTCGCATGACTATTTCTGGTTACTTTTTATGATTAACTAGGAGAATGGATTCTCAATAGTAAGCATGCTTATTACGAGCATCTCTTATTTGATGCGCCCTTAAAGATCTGTTTTCGAAAAGAAGATTTCATGGGAGTATTTGATTTATGTGATTGGGAACTGGAACGGTGATGTGGTGATCATAGGTGACTTCAAATAGAAGGTTCGTATAGTGTTAAAGTATGAAGAGTGACTTTGATTACTGTTTTATTTGTGTGTAATAAACTAACCTTGAAACGCAAAAGAGAGAAATATTAGTTCCTAGTTTTCACATAATGTGAAAGAGAGCTAAGCCTCTTATAGTTCTGTTTATATTTATGTGGCGGCAGATGCGGTCTTATGGGCGCAGAGGTATACGTGACATATGGTCTGAGTTGATTCCCTCTTACTTGGTGTCATAAATCGGCTAACAAAATGAGCAAACTTGATCCTTCCTTATATTCACAGCCCTACGAACTCATGCCCTAACATTCATTTAATTACTTTGGATCGACATCTTTCGGATCACAGGCCCATTTTAACGATGCTTGAAGTTTCACACTTTCTGATTCATGGTCCATTCCCTTTTAGATACTGATCACTATTGTTTCTGAAACTGGAGGGCTTTGTCTCACTTTTGTGGAGATAACTTGGAAACAGAAGACTCAGTGATGTAAGAGTTCTAAATGATTATTTAAAAATTTTCCAAAAAATAGACAATATCTTACAAATAAGACTCGCTACGTGTATAAAATACATAAAATGCCAATCCATTAGACACTGCATAATATAAATAGTGTGAGTTATCTTTTTCTTCTCAACCATATCCTAGTGCGAGAACTTGACCAACACCGACCAAAACATTCACAATGCCAACGACTCAGGCTTAAAACCCTACAGTTTCATTCAATTAATGGTAACTATTTTAGCACATAGTCTTATCTCTAAGCGCAACAACATATATGTTTTAAAAAAAACACCTAATTGTTCTTAAAGAATTTTGATAAAAAATTGCGAAATAACAAAATTTTTCTTTGAAGGTGTGCATGTATGTACAACTATAATGCGACAACAACAATATTACCGCCTTAGTGTAAGTTTTTTGAGAGAAAGAAGATGGGGGAGAAGGGAGCGATAGGAAGAGTTCATGATGATACTGAAGCGCGCGCATATGTGGATTTCTTTACGATTATAGAATGATTTTTAAGTATTTTTTTGATTTTAACAAAGGCGTCATGTATGTTTTTTGAATGTTGTGTCAGTTCTCTCCTCTCCGATTCAGGTTCAAGACTATAGCGGAAACATTGTCCCAAAAGTGACTGTATATAGATCGCATATGCGATGGGTGCGGTCCTCTCTCCTCGATCAACGATCCAAACCATCGCCCAAAATCATCATGATAAATGAGTACTCGCTCTTCTAGTCGCGACCAAGTACGACATTCTCACATAGACGAATAACACATATCCCCCACCTTGAGTTTAGAAAGATTGAGAAATATGAATCTATCGGACAATGTTGGTTTGACAGCTCTCCCCAAGTTCCATGAGGTGTTCATGATAACTCGAGTACTCATACAGATTCTCTTTTATTAGACACAGAAGTAATTAAAAATCATATCTCCAACTTAATCAGAGCGTCAACCTTGCTTGTCAGCAAGAGTTAGCTTGCGAAGTTTAGGTGATAAACGAAATCTCTCAGGGAAGTATGTCTCATATGCCAAAAACAAACTCAACGAGGTTAAGCTTCGGTCGATGGTAAAAATTACTTAACATCAAACACTTACAACTCTCTCGTCTCGTGGTCAAATGATAAACAGTCGTATCAAATGCATTTATAGTCATCGATGGTTCTTTAAATACAGGAATCTTGACTATTCTTCTCCTCAGATATACTACAAGTACCATTCATATTCATGGTGTCTAGCTCCTGTGGTCTCTCTCAAAGGTCTCGTCCTATTCAAACCGATCTCAACAGCAAAGTCAAGTCCCATTCCTCTCTCTCGAATAACCTCTCAACGAGAACACAAGTCGTCAAATCTCTGTTCTCGGTCTCTCTTCTCTGGACCATCTGCCCTCTCTCATCCTCTCTCTCTCATCTCTCTCCTTCCCCTCATCTCTCTCCATTTTTCCCCCCGCTTTCAAGTCTCTCAGCGTTCTCTCTCTTCATTTTTCTTCCATTATTCACTTTATCGTAATGAGTTCTACGTTGGTGCGTGTTGATAAATGCGGTGCTATAGGACCCCGATAGGCGTCTTACGGTTACTCACATACATAGTGCCATACAGAATGATAACCCTTGAAACCCTAGTGCATTACACAGCAGCAGCGTTACTCAACTTCCGAGCTACTCATTCAACGCATTAACTACACTATCAACTACCCTATCGACTTATCATGCGTCTTAACCCAATGTCATGGACGAAACTGACATCACTCACATCTCTGACAGTGTGCATACTATACGAGAGCAGCACTATCTCAGTTCAATTGTTTTAGTCAAGTTCCGTGTAACCTAGGGCTTGGTCCACCTCTAATATTGGTAGTCAAAATAGAAAGGACCTTTAGTTTTCCATTGCTACTAGCCCATCTACCCCGATAAGGATCATATCACATGTTGTCCCTCTATAACAAATGATCTAGGAAACAAGAAAACAAACAAATGTTTTTTTAAGGTTTTGTCAACTACGTTTAAAATTACCAGTTAGAATATCAATTGCTAATCAACAAAACGTATAATCAAAAGACAGAAGAACAAAAAAAAATATGTACAAAGGATCTGAGTGAGCCTCCAGACAATCATCAAGACCCGATACATATGCCGTGAGACATCACATTTACTAGTATACGATCAAATTTTGATGATGTGGGTATGGACAAAAACAAATACCGATCCATTAAGAATGATCAAACACAACTAACCACTAGAATACATATGACCCAAAACTGATCCAAATATAACTAACGTCTAAGACACGTAACGACCTACTATAACAAGAAGTGTATCGCATAAATGAGATAGTTAGTTACTGTCAAGAATCAGGGTGTACTATCGCCTCAGGAGGGGGGCTTCATCTACATCATATGAGCAATCATCATAATCATAACGATGTACCAACGCTAATATACAACTCTTTATTTTCTCCTCATTTACTTTATCCCTTCGTTTTTTGAAGAGCTGCGTACCCGTATCAGAACTTTTTTATTGTCACCGTGATAACTCTATTGCTTTTCGAGTTACTCTAACGCTCTTTCACTTGCATGTCTCACGAGAGTCATTGTCCGATGGAGTACCATGTTGTAATAGTAACTAATAGTCACATCGTATGTGCTCTGTCAATTGAATGAACACTCAATAATTTCAGCATCGGTGCACCTAATTGACGAACTAAGAGATTATCCAGAGAGTTGAAGAAAGCTGATGTGGACTTGATTTTTGGTTGGTTAGAATGGCGCGCTTACCATCCGCAGATCGATGAGTGTGGAACTCACGTAAACAATGTATTTTTCGATTGTATGGACTCACAACTCTCAACATGATGGAGAGATACGATACTGCTATACGCGTTGAACTCACTTGGGAGACACTTGTCTAAGTTGTATAGTGTGCACGCCTAAACACGACCATTTCATAAGATCACTTGCTGCGACACGAGGACGTCCAGCGCATAACAGTGATAGGGACCTAACACCTGGTGTTGTGATAGTAGGTAAGCCTAACTTGACATTGTAGGCCTAATCTTCGAACGAGATTCTAATTGACTAATATCTTATAACCATGTAAATGTTCACTTTATTGTGATATTGTAAATGTCTTTAGCGACTTAACATATCATACGATTAAATACATGTTTGGCTTCGCGGTATCATGCGCGGGACAATTAAGGGCATTATAGCTCATTTTAATTTTTCTTTCTCCCCCTCTCTCTCTCTCCCTCTCTCCCTCCCTCCCTCCCTCCCTCTCTCCCTCCCTCCCTCCCTCCCTCCCTCCATCCCTCTCTCTCTCTCACACACATGTTGTCATTCTATAACAAATGATCTAGTATACAATAAGACACAGAGAACCGAGTTTTTTATAGCTTTTAACAGCCCACTAAATATATACTTCAAAAAATGAATACAATACAAAAGATATCTAGAGTGAGATCCAACAGACTCAGCTCGCATCTCTGCGATATGGCTGAAAAAATTTACATAACAACAAACGCCTATGACTACCCCATTAAGGAAGACAAACTACAAACTATACCCACTAGAATACATATGACCCAAAACTGAACCAAATATAACTAACGTCTAATTTGACCACGAACACTAATAACAAAAGTGTAACAAAAAGATAGTTGTTCTTCGGTGTCTTCGCTTTCCACATTAACATCAAATGAGATACCATCATAATCATCGTTTCCAACGCTCATATAAACTCTTATTTCCGCATATCCACCATTGTTTTTTTGAAGCGTGAGAGTACCCGTAGACTTTTTGATGTCAAAAAGCTTGTTGTCATCGTTAGTATCCGCCACTTTCACCGTCATTCTTACTATGCATTGTCCTCATTATCCATGTTAAATATAACTAATAGACTCGTATTGTCTCTTGTTAATTGAATGAAACTCAACTATTTCAACGTGCACCTTAGAATAAATTGACCAACTAAACAAGAATGACCAAGTACAATGAAAAATGCTGATGGATCATATGTACTGTCAAATGGAGTAAACTGCGATGCGATTAAACAACGACAGCACTCATTACTTGATTTTGGTTGGTTAGGAAACAGTCGCAGGCTACCCTATTAATTTACTACCATTTCGTCGGCGTTGAGTGCTATAACTCCAAGGTAAAAACGAACATGGTTCTTTTTTTCTGCGTGTTTTCAGCCTACTCATACCACGATGTTAGAGGATAGATGTACTCTAGTACCGATGAATGATCCCACTTAGCGCGAGATCACTTGCTCTATAGATGTGTGTGCACGCGCTGAACCCTAAAAGACCTTTCTAAGCCATTGTGGCATGAGGACGTCTGCGTATGAGATTGGGTCTATCCTCGTGTTGATAGTAGGCCTAATATTGACGTATATCTAAATGACTAATATTTTATAACCATGTACAATTTTCTTTATTGTGATATTGTAAATGCTAACTTAACATAATATGATAAATACATGTTTGGTTGGGGAATATGGGGGGAAAGTAATGGCATTTGCATTTTAATTTCTCTCTCCCTCCCTCCCTCCCTCCCTCTCTCTCTCCACACACACACATGTTGTTATTCTATAACAAATGATCTAGTAAACAAGAAAACAAAGAAATGTTTTTTAAGGTTTTTACACCCAGCAAATATATTACTTCAAAAAACGATTAGGTACAAAGGATCTGAGTGAGTCTAACATCTCAGCCGGTTACATATGCTGTAAAATTTACATAACAAAAACACAACTACCTCCATTAAGAAGAAAACACAACTAACCACTAGAATACATATGACCCAAAACTGAACCAAATATAACTAACGTCTAATTTGACCACGAACACTAATAACAAAAGTGTAACAAAAAGATAGTTGTTCTTCGGTGTCTTCGCTTTCCACATTAACATCATATGAGTTATCATCATAATCATCTTTCCAACGCTCATATAAACTCTTATTTCCCATTCCACCTTTGTTTTTTGAAGAGTGTGTACCCGTAGAACTTTTTGATGTCATAAAACTTGTTGTTTCGTTATTATCCTCTTTCACGTCATTCTTACTATCATTGTCCTCATTATCCATGTTTAATATAACTAATAGACTCGTATTGTCTCTTGTCAATTGAATGAAACTCAATATTTCAACGGTGCACCTAATTGACAACTAAAGATGTACCAAGACTTGAAAAAGCTGATGGACTTGTACTGGTCAATTGGAGGAAAAACAATCATTAAACAACGCGCCTCATTACTTGATTTTTGGTTGGTTGGAAATGCCGCTACCCGCGGCGTGAGTGTTTAACTCGCGTAAAAAATGGTTTTTTTTTGTGTGTCTCCTACTCTCACATGTGAGATATCGTACTCTAACCGTTGAATGACACTTGGGAGACACTTGTCTAAGTGTGTGTGCGCGCGACCTAAAAGACCTTTCTAAGCCATTGTGGCATGAGGACGTCTGCGTATCAGATTGGGTCTATCCTGGTGTTGATAGTAGGCCTAATCTTGATTGTAGGCCTAATCTTGACGTGTATCTAAATGACTAATATTTTATAACCATGTACAATTTTCTTTATTGTGATATTGTAAATGCTAACTTAACATAATACGATAAATACATGTTTGGTTGGGGTATATGGGGGGAAATTAATGGCATTTGCATTTTAATTTCTTTCTCTCTCTCTCTCTCTCTCTCTCCCTCCCTCCCTCCCTCCCTCTCTCACACACATGTTGTCATTCTATAACAAATGATCTAGTACACAAGAAAACAAAGAAATGTTTTTTTTAGGTTTTTACACCCAGTAAATATATTACTTCAAAAAATGAATAAATACAAAGGATCTGAGTGAGTCCAACATCTCAGCCGGTTACATATGCTGTAAAATTTACATAACAAAAACACAACTACCTCCTTTAAGAAGAAAACACAACTAACCACTAGAATACATATGACCCAAAACTGAACCAAATATAACTAACGTCTAAGACCACGAACACTAATAACAAAAGTGTAACATAAAGATAGTTGTTCTTCGGTGTCTTCGCTTTCCACATCAACATCATATGAGCAATCATCATAAACATCTTTCCAACGCTAATATAAACTCTTATTTCCCATTACACCTTCGTTTTTTGAAGAGTCTGTACCCGTAGAACTTTTTATTGTCATGAAACTTATTGTTTCGTTATTATCCTCTTTCACTTCATTCTCACTATCATTGTCCTGATTATCCATGTTTTATATAAGTAATAGACTCGTATTGTCTCTTGTCAATTGAATGAAACTCAATATTTAAATGTTGCACCTAATTGACAACTAAAGATGTACCAAGAGTTGAAAAAGCTGATGGACTTGTACTGGTCAATTGGTGGAAACTCAATCATTAAACAACGCGCCTCATTACTTGATTTTTGGTTGGTTGGAAATGCCGCTACCCGCGGCGTGAGTGTGTAACTCACATAAAAAATGGTTTTTTTTTGTGTGTCTCCTACTCTCACATGTGAGATATCGTACTCTAACCGTTGAATGACACTTGGGAGACACTTGTCAAAGTGTGTGTGTGCACGACCTAAAAGACCTTTCTAAGCCATTGTGGCATGAGGACGTCTGCGTATCAGATTGGGTCTATCCTAGTGTTGATAGTAGGCCTAATCTTGGCGTGTATCTAAATGACTAATATTTTATAACCATGTACAATTTTCTTTATTGTGATATTATAAATCCTAACTTAACATAATACGATAAATACATGTTTGGTTGGGGTATATGGGGGGAAATTAATAGCATTTGCATTTAAATCTCTCTGTCCTCTCTTCTCTCTCTCTCTCTCTCTCTCTCTCTCTCTCTCTCTCTCTCTCTCTCTCTCTCTCTCTCTCTCACTCTCTCTCTCTCTCTCTCTCTCTCTCTCTCTCTCTCTCTCTCTCTCTCTCTCTCTCTCACACACACACACACACACACACACACACACACACACACACACACACACACATGTTGTTATTCTATAACAAATGATCTATGTAACAAGAACAAACAAAAGAAATGTTTTTTAAGGTGTTTACTCCCAGCAAATATAGTTGCTTCAAAAACGATTAGGTACAAAGGATCTGAGTGAGTCTAACATCTCAGCCGGTTACATAGGCTGTAAAATTTACATAACAAAAAACACAACTTACCTCCATAAGAAGAAAACACTAACTAAACCACTAGAATACATATGACCCAAAACTGAACCAAATATAACTAACGTCTAATTTGACCACATGAACACTAATAACAAAAGTGTAACATAAAGATAGTTGTTCTTCGGTGTCTTCGTTTTCCACATCAACATCATATGAGTTATCATCATAATCATCTTTCCAACGCTCATATAAACTCTTATTTCCCATTCCACCTTTGTTTTTGAAGAGTGTGTACCCGTAGAACTTTTTGAAGTCATGAAACTTGTTGTTTCGTTATTATCCTCTGTTCACGTCATTTTCGTTACGAGTGTCATTGAGTCCTCATTATCCATGTTTAATATAACTAATAGACTCGTATTGTCTCTTGTCAATTGAATGAAACTCAATATTTCAACGGTGCACCTAATTGACAACTAAAGATGTACCAAAGACGTTGTGAAATGTGTATGGTGTGATGAGATTGAGTTATGGTCAATTGTGAGGAACTATCTTAAACGTCATTAAACAAGCGCCCTCATTTACTGAGATTTTTGGTTTGGTTGGAATGGACGCTAATCGCGGCGGTTGTATGTTTAAAACTCGCGTTAAAAAATGGATTTTTTGTTTTGTGTGTGTCGACTACTCATCTCATGTGTGTGAGAATATCAGTATTCTGACCGTTGAATGACACTTGGGAGACAACTTGTATATGTGTGTTGTGCCCCGCCCTAAAGACCTTTCTAAGCCATTGTGTTTGAATGAGGTCGTCTGGTGTGTTGATAGAGGGTGACTATCCTGAGGTGTGATATGGTAGGCATAATCTTCGTCTAGTAGGCTAGATCCATTGCTAGATGATAGTCTAGAAAATCTAAATGACTAATATTTTATAACCATGTACAATTTTCTTTATTGTGATATTGTAAATGCTAACTTAACATAATACGATAAATACATGTTTGGTTGGGGTATGTGGGGGGGAAATTAATGGCATTTGCATTTTAATTTCTCTCAAATATTGCGTTTGGTAACATAAATGAGGGAATTTAAAATTTCATGAATTGTTAAAATGAGGAGAATTAAATCAAAAAGTGAAGAATTTTCATTTACTTGCAAATATTTTTTTATAAACATTTTTCTAGTTGTTTTTGTTCTATTTTTTCTTGGTTTGTTGTTTTATTAAATCAAAGGATATCCGTCACTAGGGGTGTTAGTCGGGTCGGGTTGGTCACGTTCAGGTCGAGTCAAGGTTAAAAATTTCATACCCAAAACCGACCCTATTTGAAATCGGGTTAGTAGGGTTCATAAGCATTTTAAATTCTCGTAAAAAAATATTTGTGCATCTGGTTGCTTACGGTCTTAGGTAGGCACAGCTCCTAAAAGCCATGTTGGGTTACTTGTTCAGAAAAAAAACATGAACTCAAAAACGTACTTGCATATCATTCACACTTGGAATCATGGATGATGATACTTAATATTGAATTCGAGTACAAAATTTGCTACAGGAAATATGACCAAGTTATAACTTTAGCGAATTGATTATTTGCACTTACACTTAGTGGTGTTTGAGTTTGCTTAGGTTTTGGTAACTCTTTATTAAGTAAATCACATAATGCGGGTCGTTACTCGTCGTCACAATTCTTAAACAACAACTAAATTATGTTACGTGGCTAACTTATTTCTCACTTTATTGAGTTTAGTTGCATGTTAAGTAATTTCCTACTTTAGATTGTTTATTTCTCGGTGAGGCCGCATAAATCTAAGTCAAAAACACTGTCCTTTCTATGATAATTTGTACATAAAAACTATATTTGTTTACCCGTTTATTCGAAGAGTTGCAATCCTAAAAACATCTAAGTGAAAGCAAAATATACGTCCATGTTTTTGGACCTCTAAACCGTGTTAGATTGGACATGTATTGGGCCACTATTTTGTGTATCAAACAAAACCCAAAAAATGTTTCCTATTGTAACGTACAATCGATGTTAATCAAATATTACAATATATATCATTTATGATCAAATATGACGACGTAATTGTCGTCATGAATTGAGCCAAAAATTTGCACCGGCCCAAAGTAAAACAAAATATAGATATTTGCCAACCCAAAATTATAAAAAAAAAATATTACAAAAACGTACTCTCAACTTTAAACTATTTAGGACTTTTTTATATAATAAACTTTATCTATCAAATATATAACATATATCTACCGATTCATTCAGATTAAAAAATACCCGCGGAAAGATCTTCGAATTGCGAACAAAACGAATTCAATATTACAGTGCTTCTGACATACGTACGATTTTATAAAAATGTTGAAGTTTAATATAAATAGAAAAAAAAAGAAAATTTACAAAATGTACTCTCAACTTTTAACTATTTATAACTTTTTTATATAATAAACTTTATTTATCAAATGTATAACACATATCTACCGATTTATTTAGATCAAAGTCATGCCGTTTTGGTCTGTCAAGCCTATTAACGTTTATGAAGTTTAATAAGTAAATACATTTATTATATGATTCAAGGTAAATGCCATATTATATAGATACGAATACCACATATTTTGTAACCAAATAAATAAAAAATATTATACTCGCCCCAACGATAAATACTCTTTCAAATTCCATGATTGTTAAAAAAATACCCAATGAAATAAAATACATGCGTTGAATACAAGTCAGCCCCGTCGCAACGCGCGAGCACATATTCATTTTCAAGAAGTTGAGGGAGATTCTCATCAACAACATTCTGAGCTACATTACTAGTAGTAGTGTTGTTGATGTTGTCAGTTGAGTTACCAGCTCTATTGGGGCTACAAAGGTTACCAGTATTAGCTCCAAATGGTGGTGGGATAGGTGGTACAATATCGGACATGATTGGATCTTGA
>BQNB010134275.1:0-15498 GCA_026074375.1 Tanacetum coccineum | reverse complement strand
AGCAAGGGCTAAACTTGACCCCTGCTACAGGACCTGAACACTTCCAAGAAATGAATAACCTTAGTGCTCCTGCACTAATATCACAAGCGCCTGGACCATCTCGAAAGAGAAGCAGATCACCATCATCGCCATTCTTCCCAGATGCCATTACCTTCTCTGTCGGTAAACCAACACCCGAGACATCAGAACTCAACCCAGAAGATGTGACTGCCAGACTAGAGGACCTAGAAGTAGAGATTGACACTCTTCATGCAGACACCGAGGACAAAGAGCTCCTGATCTCCGAATTGCAGGATTCTCTCGCAGCTACCGAGAGCGAGATCGCAATATTGCAGATAAGGGTAGCTGATACCGAGAGCAGGCGTGCTGAGGATCATGAACAAATTCAGAAGATTCTAACCCGCCTAAGCCTATAAACAAGACAGCCAGACTCGCTATAACCATGTATCCTAACTTGCAAGAAAACATCTAGGCAGAAAAATTAATAAAAATTTGTACCTTGCTTTCATGAAATAATAAATGAAATAACAATTCTGCCCTAAAAGGTTTTTGAGTACATTTATCCAGTATAAGGGTAGCCATACGATTGATAATTTTTGGAATCAAATAACAAGCATCGTAATGCGCCAATGAAATAACACTATCGAAATTACTGCTCAGTACAAAACAAGTATGCTCATTGTCCAACAAATAAAGAACACAACCATGTGCCCGGAAAACGGGAATGGAGAAGCTATTTTCGATACACACTATGAAACTTAAGGATCATTTCAAAAAGGGCCACACATAGCACTTCAGACAAGAAACAGTAACCCCTAAAAAAAATCAAATTTCCTTCCTCCACTATTTGACAGTTTGTCAGTCCAAAATATCTTTCTCATTTACAATCAATAAACGCCTTTCTAATAAAATACTAAACACATCTAAAAGATTTCCAAGTAATGACTTCAAATCTTACCAAGATACGAGGTGAGGCACATAGCAGTATATGATTATAACAAAGAAGATTAAACCATGAAATACACAATGCGAAGCCTTATTCAATCAGATCCATAGTATTTCTGTTTGTAATACAACAAAATGCAAAATATAGGGAATACAACAAAAATGTAAAATGCTAAAATGACAGATACATCACCGCGTGAAAAGAAACACATCGGGTAGATCAGCAAAATGAGCGATGTGATGATTATAATCATGACGGGAGTAAAAATCTCGATTGGAAACTCCATGGGGATTGGTAACTGACAGTTTCGAGGAAGAAGGAGAAAAACTTAATATGGTGGAGTAACGATAATTCGGGATAAGAGGTAAGTAAAGTTAAATTTGACAGAGATAAGAAAAGGTGCGGCGTAGTGGGCAGGAGTTATGAGGAATACTGATTTAAAACATTTACGATGGACAAGTTATGTCTAGCAAGAGCGATTGCAACCAAACCCTAAACTTTCAACAAAAGTGATTATTCAAAATAACTTATATGCTGAGATAATGATTCTACGAACACATAGATAATACACGCCAACATATGAAGCGATATGCACTTAGTAAGATAAACACATAAGGTGAACATAAACCTTCAGAGAACCACATGTGTGGTAGAAAGTAGCAAGGAAATAATAAATCACAAATCAACATATAACGTAACATCCCTCATCAGGTGTTTGGGAGACACGACGATTTATATATACTACGAGTCTCTGTGCCAACTACGCTTACAATCACAAACAAATAACTAAAGGAAAAGGGGATGTCAATGTAAACCTGAGGTATACATAGCCTGATCAACTATGTATAAGTTAGGTCGACAGAGATATGCCCAATAGTACTCGATGTAATAACAAAAGTTTGAACGCGTACACATTTTACTCATTCATCACATTGAAGACAATACTCAAGAAAACTATGAAAGACTACGATTCATCATAATACATCGTGAGGATTAAATCCTACATAAACGAAACAAAGTTAAAGATGGACGTTTAATGATTCCTTCTAGAGGATTCGGCATAAGACCAATTAAAATGGTCAAGAATAAAACGGCAATACAACCCGCACGCCTACTTATGAAAGCTACTTTTTCCAGAAAGCTTCCACGCCAATCGCCACAATGATAAGTGGCATGATAAGCCCTAGTATTACAACGAGGTACTGGTAATCTTCTTCCTGTGGAACACTCTCCAAATAACAACCAACCATCACAACAAACACAACCGCAATCAGGGGAACGAAATACGACATTTTAAGTTAAGGACGGATGAAAATTTAAGTAAGGAAACTTATTTTGCGTCTTGACAAATGCAAGAAATGGGCAAAGTGTATATATACATATAATGGAGGTAACGGCTTGCCACATTCTAGCCATTGGAGCCCCACTTGCCACCTTTGTCTTTTTCTTAACCCATGCCACGAGTAAAACATTTGAATTCAGGACAAAGATTCTGACTTAAAAGGACTGCGACACCCTATAAAAATTAAAATCTTATTTCAAACCATAAAGGAAAGATCAATCACCAAAAGAGTTTTAGACTGTTAAAATAATTACTTTGGGAAAAAAAATTACAAATTAATAACACTATCCCTAAATCACATTATCATACTGTAGAGGGACAACAATCATGTTAACTCAATTATTCAATACAGAGTTACCACGCAAACACTTTAAAATACTGTGTGGAGACAGTAGTCATAGTCACTCAATTATCCCATTCAAGATACATCATGGCAAGGCAACAGTCACGAAACAAATATTTTGATACTACAGAAATCAAATGCATTCATTTGAACTTACTAGGTTACTAACATGATAGCCGTTGGTTAGTGGAAATACAAGTACATAGTTAAGACAACAATGTTTTATTCAAAGTAGTACAACAACGTGGTTACAACAATCCTTGGACCATTAATCCGATGACTCAAAATCTGAGTCGTACCTCACTACCCCAAATTCTAAAAAGAATGCATCATTCTCAGCTTGTTCTTGCCTAATTTTCTCCTCTTGCGCCTTTTTGTTCATGGCCTCTTCTTCCAACATTTCTTTTAGAGCTTCTTCATCCATACGGAGTTGATGAAACTCTTTCTCGGTAAGAGGGCAATTAGTCTGTGATGACGAGCAACCTATACCTCTGTGTGTACGGCCGGAGTATTTTTCCTGAAACCAAGCCGACTTAGCATCCATTTGTTCCTGTAGTTGTGACGCCTTTCCATACATAGAAAGATGCAACTTGCGATCCTGTTTAGAACTTTCTTTTAAAAGAGTGCAAATCAAGGCACGACTCTCTTGAGAAATGTCATTACATTTCTCATAAGTTTTTCTAGGATCGTCCCTGACAGCACATGAATCTTCAAACTAAAAAGATAAATCCAAAAGCACATCCTGACGACCCTTATCTTCGTTAATTAACCTCTGCACCAAGGCTTCGATTTTAGAATTGGTATGGGGAAGTGAGCATGCCATTCGAAATATCTTTGTAGTGGGATTAAGGTTTGAAAATTTGAGAAGAGAAAAGTGGTATTTTTAAGGCAAAGAGGGAGAACGTAAATAATTTAAGGCCTTGTCGTTTACTTCAACGGGTATATTTCAAACATTTTGTCACCTTGGCTCGTCCTGATGGCGAGGTATTCAATTAGGGATACGTAAGAACCAGTTTAAGAACAAATACCCTCACGCGTTCGTAAATCCCCAACCCCCTACAACGTCTTGATTTCGTGGGCGAAATCTTCTAATCTGGGGAGGATGTGACACCCCGTAAGAAAAATTAGATTCTCCCTGCGTTAAGTAAAAGTCACGTTCTGCAAGTTTGCAAGTCTACCGTTAATTTCAACGAAAAGCTATCTTATGATCGTCAGTACATTATTTTTATCATGGAAATCTAAATAGCACGCAAATATTACCATTATCGCTTTTGTGTCTAAAAGGATATTTTAGAACTCGTAACAATAAAACCATATTTATTTCACATTCGGGGAAACGAAGTCATTTATCTACATTATTTTCATGAAACCGTCTAGACTTGGATAAATAAACATGTGCATGTCGATATCCAAGATTTCCTTGTAAAGATTTCATCTCGTTATGCTACCCATCTCAAAACGTAACATAGCAAGTTACGAGTCATGTCAATCTACAAACTAATCCAAAAGAAAATATATGAATATGAACATATATGTATATGTGTGCACGTTTACATACATAGATATATAAATAAAGCATAAATAATGAACCATCATTTCACCACTCTACTTATAATCTCTAAGGTTCACGTGCAAAGCTCTCTATATTTGACTCAACGCATAATAGGTAGGGTCAACACCTGAGCAAAGATTCAAAATTTGATATATCTCATCACCCGTCACTCTTCCATCATCCACATACTATAATACTGATCCAATTACCAAATAGTCTTTTACCAAATAGTGCCATGATGACAAATAGTCTTATAAAAACACCATCATTACTAGATTCCTCAATAGTAAATGAAAATAATATCAACTTTCATGCAATTTGAAAAGTATCAGGAACGAGGAAATGGATACTAGTATAAATGGGGTCTCATGCACTCTTCTCTTGGCACAAAATCATTCACAAAGCAAGTAGTAAATAAGTGAGGTTCGAGTAGGGTTTTCATTGAATTGTAAGCTTAAGACATCGGGTTAGAACACGTAGAAGCCAAGGGAGGTCGACCCATCTTCATCACCATCTTTCTCATCGTCGGAGTCAAACTTTAAACCTCGGTAAGTCGTCCTCGTGGCTTAGCATCTTTCATTAATATGTCCTCTATATTATAGCTTGACGAACCTCGGCCTTGCATGATTGAGACACGACACGCATGGTATAACCCATGCGTGATCCGTGTAAACTTGCGCATGCCAACCCTTTCGACATACATTGCATGGAATAACAAACCAATAAATTTTCCTCGTGAAAACATAAAAACATTCACGTAGTACACTAGTTGGCACTAGGGGCTTATAAGCACAAAACTTCGCGTATATTTTCGTAGAGTTTCGCATGTTATAACAATGATTTCAAATACTGAGACGCCTCACCAATGCACGCAAGCAGCCACATTAGGCCGCTGCCCAGTCGCGGCTGTTGCGCTGCAAAGAGAAGGCCACAGCAGCCGCTGATGGGTCTACTTAGCGCACCAACTGCCCCTGTAATCTCAGTGTATTCGAGTCAAGCGTTGTGCAGGTTAATGGAAAGGTAACCATGCATGCGTACGTGTGTATAATGAGAGGAAGAGTAAATTGAATGACAAATAAATAATGGTGCGTGAGTGCAAGAAACTGACACCACAATAGTGGTTGTCAAACCCCTGCTAGCTGCGTCAGAAACCAGAAAAAGGAGAAGAGAAATAGACATGTGGGTTGGTATTATAATGCAAATGATGTTTTGAAAACTTGCATGATATACAACTTGAAATAGTAGAAGTACGAAACCATTATATGTGCAAAGTGTGAATTAGATAGAAGCCAAAACAGTGGCCTTACAGCCACTGCTGTGTTCGACACAAATCAGAAGAAAACGAAAGTGAAGTCAGTGGTGGGTTTCATTTTTATAAAGGAATGATACAAGTGGATATATATTATATAGGAATAACACATGTAGTATTTTAAACAACTTGTATGATATATGATTTGTGAACTTTAAACGTAGAAGAGTATGAGAAACATGCACGTTGTTCGAGTCCTAGAAACATTTCAAATGACTTGGGAAATTTCCTATCAAGCAAATGACTATTTCGTAAAGTGGGGAAGTCGAAATAACATTTTTTTTGATGACTAAAAATCTGTAAACGCGAAGCCGAGTTTTAAAAGAGTAAATAAATTTAACACGGTTTATAAAACGTACTCAACGTTAAAAATATTTTTAAAGCTTATTCGGGTTTAGACATGGAAAGGTATAATGATAAAGGGATATAAAATGTAAAAGTTACATATATTGTATATGTTATTATGTGAAAAGTCAAGTGATTAACAATATAGTTCTCTTATAAGAAACTTAAGTGAGTTGAGCGAACCGTCATATATAAATCGGATAATTACAACAACTTAATTAACAAATTCGATGTAAGTGAATAAACGCGATAAATAATAAACCTAGTAACTTGCAAATAACGTTTATATTCCCTTTAGATCACACGAACTTATAAATATAAGTGCGACGCATAATAATATTAACAGGTCCTGTAAATACTCGTATTTGTAAAGTCGTCCCCTAGAGCCAACGGTTTAATCAACGCTTTGACAACGTAAAACATTAACTCATAAACGACAATACCCTTTTTGACCCATTTGCGTAATTCATTTTATACATTAAATTTTAGAAGGTAAACTCAGAAACTGTTATAATTACTTAGGTGTTTGATTGAATCGCTATTTGACGTGCCTTAATCCACTCTCAATATCCATCGATTAACTGACAAGTACATTTACTGATTTACTATTGGGTCTAAGTCCCTATTCAACCCAAATTGCTATATTGCCCAATTTATCATGAATTGTAAATTTCTTGACCGGATGACTGGTTGAGGGAGCACGAATGTTATGGATAGATCTATCGGGATTGACAATCCATGTTTGTCTTGGACTGACATTAGTCAAGCAAACACAGTTTCATTTGAGTCAGATACGGATGTTGCAGGTTGAACATCTGCACGGGCTTATCTATGATATATGTTAACGCTTCAGTGTCATGAACTTAGACAATAGTAAATACTTTTCATTGTGATATATCGGATTGCTATATTTCATGCTATGGCTATAAATCTTGTGGTTCATCATTATTATCAAACAACGAAACCTATGAACTCACCAACTTTATGTTGACACTTTAGCAATGTTTTTCTCAGGTGTTCTATATTACGGAATATATGGAGTCTGCATTGGTATATTGGCATGTAGAGGTCTATCTCTCGTATCAAGTCCTCTTCACGCCATGAAGTCACAATCCCAAATCCAGTCTTTCGCTGTAGTGAATTTGGGGGTGTGACAAGACTGTACCTTGTACTCTTTCTAATACCCATAAAACACAGACTTTCGACCCACCATTTATTTATTTTTTAAAACAAAGTAAATTCATTCCATTAATAAAAAAAAATTACAATACTTAAAAAAAGCATATGAAATTAAAAAAAACATTCGAAAAAAAACATATGTGATTGTTGTAAAATATGGGCTACAAACCAGGTCTTCGATGAGACACGAAGAGTATCTTTGGGTGATTGTTAAGTTGACAAGCCTTGAATAACCTGTTCTTGTCAACCACAAATGAAAACACAAGTTTTAAGTCGGAAGTGCATGGGGTTGTCACTGGCAAATACCTCCGGCTGTGAGAGTAAGTATGAGCTTTGTATTTGGTTTAAAGTATGTTACATAAGTTGTGTTGTGAAGAGTTTCGAGAACATACTGAAGCCCTTACCATCTATTTATAGGTGTAGAAATAAGATGGGACGAGACTTAGCACAAAGACCAATGATCGTAGGGGTGTCCCACAATTTAAGGGGTGATTCTTGGGGTTGTGTACCTTGATCTCTATTTTTGCGGAAAGACCTTGATGGAGATGGAGAACATGGGTTTGACTATGTGATCTTTGCTCTAGCTTCGTCGAAGGCCCACTGCAAAGGGTGTAGGGCTTCGCGTGGCCGATTCCCATACTGGTAACCATCTCGAAGATGGTTTTACGCTACTCGAAACTATTCGAAGGTTATTGGTTATAATTGGGAGAAGATCCCATTCGGGCTTTAAAGGGGAGGCCTTTGAACCAGAGAGGAGGGTACGTCATCAAGCCCCCTAGTCGAATGTAATGCTATTACATCTATGTAGTATTTGCTTTTTCGACTATCAATCACAAAAAAAGATCGAAGCCATGTTCTCAAGTTTGCATTCAACACTCTAAACAGTAAAAAACCCACTTGTCCGGGCTTAGTGGGGGGGTTTATTAAATGTTCAAGATTACTCAAATAGTCAGACTTGGTTTTATCGTAAACTTCTTATCATTGATTCAAATTAAGTTTGATTCAGATTAGTCTTTGATCTCTTACATGTGTGTGGGCTCACAAAGCTCTCTAAGCTTCGCCTATATTAAACGTCATTCCCTAATTCCTTTTTTCTTTTATAACGCCTATTATTCAAGCTTCTCTTCTTCTTGAAATATTCTTCGTCAAATCTAAGGTAAGAATTTCAAAAGCTATTTTTTAGTTACGAGTGGAAGGGTCCATAGCTGGTTCAGTGTTAGGTTTGTCAGCCAATGAGTTGTTAATGAATCCTTTCTTCCTATTCCCATTCCTTAGAGTATGATGTTATATTGCCCACATTCTTTTCAAACCATTTTGACATCATCTGGTTATGGTCAGCTTGTACGCCAAATTCTTTTTCTCTTGCCAACCTCAGGTTACCTCTTACTGACTTTTTCTGTAAAGTTCTTCAGTATTTCAAAGTTCACATTTCCAGACTTGACCCCTTTGGTTGTGCCAAACTAACAACTTTCATCATTATGTGCAAAGCTTATGGTTGTGAACCCTCTGCCTCAGTGAATACGGAGCTTTGGTATTGGCTCCCCTTATGCCTCAGTGAATACGGAGCTTCCAAAGATGTTTGAGGAGCCTGAAGTTTCAGACTACAGAGTTATCGAGATTCTCTCGGCTCTCGTAGTTCACGACCTCGCACCGGGTGAGTTCTTATTGTGCACCTTGGGAGTGTAGTTGCCCGCATCAAAGAGAGGAAGGCGCTGTTTCTTTTTAACTTAATAGGCCCTTTGGAAATGGATCTAAACTCAAGTGGAAATTTTGTGTGTTTCTTTTTTGACTTATTCTATATTAGAGTCTAGTTGTGGAGGACATAAAAAACTATCTCCACCCAACTAAGACACAACAACATGCTCTCTCTCTTATCTTTAGACAAAAATAACCTTATCTTTCCTCTCTCTCTCTCTCTCTCTCTCACCCCCTCACCCCCCGTCTCTCTCTCGCACGCCTCCGCACGACCGCATCCTCTCTTTCTAATCAAAACTACTCACACCTTTTTTACAGTCAAACCATCACTGGTCTTGATCTTACACAACCTCTTCAAATCATCAGTTTATCACTACCTTGTTGGCTCAACATCACATCTTCTACCACATCACAACCTATGTCGTCAGTTACTTCTTGCGTCGACCAAAACCTTCTTGAGCCAACCAAAACCTTCTCGAATACAAAATCTTTCCATTTTGTATTCAATTGCAACAAGAAAGTGATGTAATTGATTATTTTATATAAACTAAAGTGATGTAATTAATTGTCATAGTTGCTTTTAATTGTTTAAGAAAGCATACTCGCTTTTTTCTGCTAATCGTGGGGTGCCTCTTGTTCTTGTTTATGTCTGTGGGTTTTGGAGAGTATGGAAAATAAGGGTGTCGGTATTAGTGTTGGATCCAAACCGTTGAGGTCGATTCTGAAAAAACCTAGGATAACACCTACGGTTTTAAGTGATGATGGCGGGTGTGTTTCTGATTCTGGTAAAGGTTATGACACACCTAGGAGCAGGCCAAACAATGGGTCTAATCAGGTTCAAAGGGCTGAAAACATGAAGAATAGGGAGGACTTTCCCTATGTGGTTTGAAAAGTAACGATGTCTCCTGTTGTTTTGGTTCATACCTTTACTGATATGGCACAACTAGAGGCTGACAATTCTGATGTTGTTCATGATATGGATAACGAAAATGTTAACATACACCAGGTAGGGGCTCAAACAGCTACTGTTAAATCTCCGGGTAACAATGATGTTGGTGCGTCAAATGTAATGGCGTGGGTAGATTAAACCTAGTGAAAAGAAATTAAACCTCTGAAAGTTTAATTATTGTTATGTAATTTTTGGGTCATGAACACTTGTTATGTTTTTAATTTTGGTTTTAGATTTATAACTTTGATTATATGTGGACAGATATGGGTGTTTTTAATATTTGGGAAAGAAGGTTAAAATGGTCATTTGATCTCTTAAATTCATTGAAAAAAGAAACAACTTTTATTCATCTCAATCTTATACCAGAGTTGCACATTGTCCACTCAGAAACCATATCAAACTACATAAAAAAAGAAACAACACCAAAGTGTAAAACGAGGGGAGGTTCTTCAAGGCCTCTTGTGAAGAGGAAACTAGCCTTCAGGTCATCAAGTTCTCGTGTTGTACGTACCAAAACCTCTGCTTCTAAGGATGACACTCCTATTGTTTCCATATCTGAAGATGATGAGGGTAAATTTTCAGTTCATTTAGTTCTCTCTGAAGGTATTGATTTGCTTATTCATCCTTTGTCATCTTTATATGTTCTTTTAGGCCTCCCTAACTGTTTTGAGCTTAAAGATGCTAATGCTTGTCACCTAAAGATCTCCGCTATCACTCCACCAACTTGGAAAGGTCATTTGGATAATCAAATAGATTTGTAACTACTTGATCTTCATGACTGTTGTTATGCACGATAGGTTGTGGTGGATAATGCAGTTAACAAGAGGGCCCGTGAGTTTTTGCAAGTTATTGAGAAGATGAGTGGTGAAGCTGATGTTATCAAGGCTAGGTAAAGATCTCGTGAGGAGAAATGTGAAGAGCTTCGAGTCAAATATGAAGCTGCTATGGCAGAGTTTGACCAGAATCCTTGTACTAGCTCTTCGAGAGAAGATTTCCTCGCTGACTATCGATGTTAAAGAGCACAAAGGTAACCTTGATAGGATGATGCTAAAAAGCCAAAAATGGGCAGGATACCAAGTGACCCTTTTGACCCTTAAGTCGAAGGTTGATTCCATAAAGGCGGAGAAGGCAAAACTGGAGGCTGTTGAGGTGTCTCTTCTTAGAGAGGTTGAGGAGCTCAAGCAAGATAGGAGGGATGTAGTGTCAAAGGTCATACCTTATGCTGCCATGAAGGAGCCTTTTGACTTATCAAAGGCTAAAGGATATCGTTCTTCGTACAAGAAGGAGCATACTCAGACTAGCAATGATTTTGCCACTGCTACATTCCCTTGGCTAGACGAGTTTGTAGCTGGCCTTAATCCTTCTGTTTTTAGCTGGCCTTAATATCATTCTGGTATTATTGATTAATAGTTTGTTTGATTTGTACCATGTATTATACTAATTGTTCTTTGGAGTAATGGGTATTTTAATAATAGCGTTAATTATAACATTAATTATATGTGTGCATTGATGGATTAAATATTTGTATACATATCATTAAAACTTGTATTACTTAGCAACTATATAAGTTTTGTGCATCTAAGGTTGTACCATAAGCTTTATGATATGTATTACTTAAAATCAAGTTGCATTTAAGGATTGTACCATAAGCTTAATAAGTTATATTACTTAAATTTTTCTATGCATTAATGAAGAGAGAATGATGTTTTTGTCTTATAAGTAGTATAGATACTTTAATAATTAAATATACAAGAGTATTTTGTTGTTAAAACGTGGAGCAAAATATTAAACTATGTAGAATGATTGATCACTCACATACCATTATACCAGGCTACATTGGTAGCATATACATAAATGATGGTAGCAATTGGTTGAGAGTATAGGTTAATTAAAGGAATGATTCATGTATGTTGATTGGGACTTTGCGAGGCATTCAGGCACATGATGATACATTGGTGGTTGGACGGACCACGACTTATTTAAAGACATGACATATATAGGTGTCGTATGACAAAGGTACACAAGGCGTTTCTCTTCTTGTATTGACGAGTCGGTCCTAGCATAGACTAGTCTATTGCCAATATTTACGTTGTTTTATCACTTAGGGTTGTTGTCCATTTGTATTTCTGTAGATCGTTCGTTGTTCATGTCGAGTAAGGATCTTTTTTTAATAAGATGGTCGTCTCTGTTCTTATATAAGTGACACGAAACAGATTTATGTGAGATAGTGAGTTACTTTTTATACAAACAAAAATTTACTATGACATATGGTTAAAAAAAACCTTTTATCTAAGAGTGCAAGCTACCATAACACGGTAACACAAAAAAGTGCAGCCATCTCAGCGTCACACCAGCTTTAACATTTTAACACCAACACATGTATTTTTGGTGTTATGGGAAAAAGTAGTGACGTGGCATAACTTTTTCCATGGCTTGAGTACGACGGCACGAGACTGTACCTTGTACTCTTATCATAATATCCCATAACACCATATTTTTTGAACCCACCAATTTTTTTCATTTTTTAAAACAAAGTTAATTCATTCCATTAATTAATATAAAAATTACAATACTTATAAAAAGCATACAAAATTAAAAGAAAAACATTCAAAAAAAACATACGTGATTGTGCAAATATGGGTACGACCAGGCTTCGATGAGATTGAAGAGTTCTTTGGGTAATTGTTGAGTTGCCAAGCCTTGAATAACCTGTGTCAACACAAATGAAAACACTACGTTAAGTGAAGTGCAAGGGGTGTCCCTGCGAATCACCTTCGGCGTGAGAGTAAGTATGTGCTTTGTATTTGGTAAAGTATGATAACGTAAGTAAGTGTGTGAAGAGATCTAGCCATACCTGGAGTCCTTACCATCTATTTATAGGTGTATAAATGAGATGGGATGAGGCTTAGCACCAAGACCAATGATCATGGGGGTGTCCTACGATTTAAGGGGTGATTTTTAGGGTTGTGTACCTTGATCTCTGTTTTGGCGAGAAGACGTTGATGGAGATGGAGAACGTGGGTTTAATATTCTGACCTTTGCTCTAGCTTCGTCGAAGGCCCACCGCGAAGGGTGTAGGGCTTCACGTGGCGGATTCCCATACTCGTAGCCATCTCGAAGATGGTTTTACACCACTCGAAACTATTTGAAGGTTATTGGTTGTAATTGGGAGAAGATCCCATTCGGGCTTCAAAGAGGAGGACTTTGAACCAGAGAGGAGGGTACGTCATCAAGCCCCCCAGTCGAATGTAATGTATACATCTATGTATGTATTGCTTTTGACTATCATTCACAAACAAGATCGAAGACTATGTTCCAAGTTGCATACACTAAACAGTGAAACCCATTTGCCCCGGGGTTAGTTGGGGGCTTTAAATGCAGATTACTCAACAGTCAGCCTTGCTTATCATGAACTTCTTACCTTGATTTAAATTGAGTTTGAAATTAGAGAAGTCTTTGATCTCTTCCACGTGTGCGGTCTCACAGCTCTCCAGCTTTGCCTATATAAACGTCATTCCTAAACCCTTTTTCCTTTTATAACCTCCATTATTCAGCTCTATTCTTCTTGAAATATTCTTTAGCAAATCTAAGGTAAGAATTTTAAAAGCTATTTTTCAGTTATATGTGTGAAGGATACCATAGCTATGCAGCGTTATGGTTTGTCAGCCAAGGAGTTGAATGAATTCCTTTCTTCCTATCCTATTCCTACATATTATGATGTTATATTACCCACATCTATTCAAACCATCTTTGATCGCTCCTGCTGGTTATGTCAGCTAGTACACACATTCTTTTTCTCTTGCCAACCTTAGATTACCTCTTACTGACTTTTTTTGTGAGGTTCTTTAGTATTTCAAAGTTCACATTTCCAGACTTATCCCCTTTAGTTGTGCCAAACTAACAACTTTTATCATTATGTGCAAAGCTTATGGTTGTGAACCCTCTATTGACTTCTTTCTAGGTTTCTTCAATCTTTGTCGGGCTGATAGCTGGCTAACTTTCCAAAAAAGGTTTGAAAAACACATTCCAAACCTTCTTTCCAAGGTCATTACTCGTATCGAGGCCTGGCATGAACGATTCTTCTTTGTTCAAGGTTTCATTATCTCTTCTAAGTACCCACAACTTCTACTTGATGAAAACAAGCTTAATTTAAAATCCTTCAAAGATAAGCTCCTTCCAAATATAGATAAAATTCCTTATTTCCAGCGTCTTGGTCGATATCCTACAAGTGTTCGTGTGTTTAATGATCCCATTCTGTTTTTAGCTGGCCCTAAGCCGTTGTGGGAGTTTGGCCAACAACGGTCTGCTATCATTGTGGGCAGCAAGAGTATTTTTCTTTCTCGATTATTCCTTGTACTCTTATCATAATACCCCATAACACCATCTTTTTCGAACCCACCAATTTTTTTCATTTTTTAAAACAAAGTAAATTCATTCCATTAATTAAAATAAAAATTACAATACTTATAAAAAGCATACAAAATTAAAAAAAAAACATTCAAAAAAAACATACGTGATTGTGCAAATATGGGTACGACTAGGCTTCGATGAGATCGAAGAGTTCTTTGGGTAATTGTTGAGTTGCCAAGCCTTGAATAACCTGTGTCAACACAAATGAAAACACTACGTTAAGTGAAGCGCAAGGGGTGTCCCTGCGAATCACCTTCGGCGTGAGAGTAAGTACGTGCTTTGTATTTGGTAATGTATGATAACGTAAGTAAGTGTGTGAAGAGATCTAGCAATACCTGGAGTCCTTACCATCTATTTATAGGTGTAGAAATGAGATGGGATGAGGCTTAGCACCAAGACCAATGATCATGGGGGTGTCCTACGATTTAAGGGGTGATTTTTAGGGTTGTGTACCTCGATCTCTGTTTTGGCGGGAAGACCTTGATGGAGATGGAGAACGTGGGTTTAACATTCTGACCTTTGCTCTAGCTTCGTCGAAGGCCCACCGCGAAGGGTGTAGGGCTTCGCGTGGCGGATTCCCATACTCGTAGCCATCTCGAAGATGGTTTTATGCCACTTGAAACTATTTGAAGGTTATTGGTTGTAATTGGGAGAAGATCCTATTCGGGCTTCAAAGAGGAGGACTTTGAACCAGAGAGGAGGGTACGTCATCAAGCCCCCCAGTCGAATGTAATGTATACATCTATGTATGTATTGCTTTTGACTATCATTCACAAACAAGATCGAAGACCATGTTCCAAGTTGCATACACTAAACAGTGAAACCCACTTGCCCCGGGGTTAGTTGGGGGCTTTAAATGCAGATTACTCAACAGTCAGCCTTGCTTATCATGAACTTCTTACCTTGATTTAAATTGAGTTTGAAATTAGAGAAGTCTTTGATCTCTTCCACGTGTGCGGTCTCACAGCTCTCCAGCTTCGCCTATATAAACGTCATTCCTAAACCCTTTTTCCTTTTATAACCTCCGTTATTCAGCTCTATTCTTATTGAAATATTCTTTAGCAAATCTAAGGTAAGAATTTTAAAAGCTATTTTTTAGTTATATGTGTGAAGGATACCATAGCTATGCAGCGTTATGGTTTGTCAGCCAAGGAGTTGAATGAATTCCTTTCTTCCTATCCTATTCCTACATATTATGATGTTATATTACCCACATCTATTCAAACCATCTTTGATGCTCCTGCTGGTTATGTCAGCTAGTATACACATTCTTTTTCTCTTGCCAGCCTCAGGTTACCTCTTACTGACTTTTTTTGTGAGGTTCTTTAGTATTTCAAAGTTCACATTTCCAGACTTAACCCCTTTAGTTGTGCCAAACTAACAACTTTTATCATTATGTGCAAAGCTTATGGTTGTGAACCCTCTGTT
>BQNB010134274.1:5019-18335 GCA_026074375.1 Tanacetum coccineum | reverse complement strand
GGGAAGTAGTGATAATATTTGTTTTCTTGTTTTTTTCCCATTCACGTAACACTATATATAATTGCAATTACAAAACAAGTAACATGACTGTTACTTTGCTAGTTAATTTTCAACATAGAATGAACTAGCTAATCATCAAATCTAGTTGGACGTTTGACTAGTCTTGTGCTCTTTCTTGATCCTGAAATTACCTTACTGCCCCCATCAGATAGTGTGGTATTTGGGCCTATATCAGATCGGGTACAAGTTGGGCGGCTGGTTTGGTCTAGAATGAGTTAGTTTCTAGTAGAACAATGAAGCGCGCAAGTTCGGCTAGACTAGGAAAACTTCTTTTTTCGATTTTTGGATGAATAATGAATGCTTAAATTGATTAGAAAAGCTACCTATACACCAGTAACCCAATTTTTTAAAGGATAAACTAATTCAAAATATTAAAAGTTTCAATTATTATATTTGAGGACTAGTCACTTTTGTCTAATTTTATCGTAAGCTAGAGCTCTTATGGTATGGTGGCATCAAAAGCCGCCCGTTAAGCTCAGATTGCCTATTTGAGTACTTTTTCTGCCAAGTAAGAAGGCCCTCTGCATCGTCAATCGGACAAACACAAAACACTCATTTTTTCCAAGTAGGAAAGACTCTTTCATTTGATTAATTATGAGGACCTTTAAACCAGCTTGCACAACCAAGTTAATGATGTGTGCAACACAACGACTATGATAAAACCTACCCGTCATTGGTGGGTTGTATTTTAATATTAGTTTTTCCATGACGCTTGTGTTGTTGCTAGCATTATCCAAAGTAATTGACATAATTTTTTTTTGCAAACCATAAATGACAAAGACTTTTTCCAACATATACTTCAAGTTTGTACCCGTGTGAGGAGACGGAAATTCTTCGAATGAAAGACCCGCTTCATAATTTCGCCAAAATAGTACTAGGTTCAACTCCAATTGTGTCGGTAACACAATGTAAGATCCGGGCAAATTTATGAGGAGCGGTCCATAATCGTTGTTTAGGTTGACCATAGTATTTAAGTTAGCGCAAAACATAATTGTTGCTGTTTGACGTACAAAAAGAACATAATTTCATTGCATCACGTTGAGAGTAGAACGACTTACATACGTTGTATCTTCGGTTGCAGAGTTGTTCTGGAAACACCTCGTTGTTCTGCTCGTGGTCAAAGTGGTTGATTGTAACCCCTCTGATTGAATCACCAAACTCGCGAATTGTTCACTGAAGATAATCCGGATTGTACATGAAATTTGCCTTCTCGCTCGCCCCATCGACGTTTGCCCCGCTTCCGGATTCTGATTCTGCTGCGCCTTTAATACTTCACAATGCGGATGAGTTATATGATTCTTCAACGTCGTGTTGGAACCCTCCGAGAAGAAATGAAAGCAATACTTGCATTGTGCTTTTTTATGACCGTTGGTCATAATGCACATGTTGAAGTCTTTCCAAACTTCGGGGGTTCGATTGGTTGGTATGATTTCACGAATTGTCAGTGCACTTGTTGAACCAGCACCGGTGGTAGTTGAGGCGGATTCACTTGCCATTGAGGTGGATAGGTTTTTGAATTTGCTTAAGAAGGATTGTATGTAATGTAAGTTGTGATTTACAATGTAATATAACACACTTATTTATAGCACAAGAAAATCATAGATAGGATAAGAAAATGAGAAAAGGGGTGATTCCAGGGTCCTCCATTGTCTCAAGATAAGATAGAAAGGATAAGAAAATCAGAAAAAGGGTGATTTCCCGGGTCCTCAATTATCCTCACAAAATCGGGTCGGGTCCAAACCGGTTTTTGAAACCGGTTCGAAAAACCGGTTGTCAAACCGGCATTTTCGGTGGAAAGCCGAACCGGTTCCAAACCGCCGGTTTGGCCAAAAACCGGAACCGGTTTGGTCAAAACCGGGGTTGACCGGTTCGGTTTCCGGTTTCGACCCGGAACCCGGTTTGGGAACCGGTTTTTTTGCCCATCTCTACCCATAAGTATAGTTCTTAGCGATTCATAGGTAAAAGTTGATCGTAATTGCCACCCATAATGTGTACTGTTCTAGAGTGATAAGTGATTCATATCTGCAAATTAGTTCAACATCAGGGGAAGAAAGTGTATATTTACAAACTATAGTAAACAAGTTTGTGATAAGGTTCTATTGGATGGCTTCAAAAGGACCAACACAAACTAAACAAGATCAGAAGTCAGAACCACAGAATTCTTCCTATCAACTTCCTAAAAAGTAAAACAAAAACAACTAGTTTTCAGCATGATTCAAAGTTACAAAATTTACCCTCCAAAATGGGTTGCCAGATTCACTCTTCACATCCTCAAATCCTATTCAAAATCCCCATAACCAAATCACCATATTCTCATATTCAAACAAAGTTCCAATCTAGAACAATAATAGCCTTATCATCCTCTTACAACCAAGAACCATCCATATCCATATCAACTAGAACCCAAGAACAAGACCGAAAACCAGATGTATATAGCGTTAAATTCAAGACTTTAGGAGACTGCAAACTTGGTATATCAAGATATCCTGATTTTGAATACAGTGCTCAAGGGGGAGAGGGTAGTGGCATAGGAAAGGAGATGGTTGGGGTTGATTTTAATGGCGAGACATCGGTTGACTTTGATGTAAAAACGCTTTACATACCGTCACTAAGTACTGCAACAACTAAATTCTTGGGCTTGCCATTGCCACCTTTCTTGAAAATAGAGATTGTTCCTGAGATCTTTAGAGGGATCATCAACTTAGAATCTGGCAAGGTAGAGTTTGATCCATTCCTACTTTTAATGTTCAATAAAGTAACACTGGTAGTTTTTAGGTGTGTATTTTGAAAGTTATTGCTTGATATTGAATAACTTAAATCAAATAATTAGCTTTACAGGCTCTAAAAGCTAGTGTTTGGGTGTGCTTTTGCTTTTTCTTATTATTTATAAGAGTTTAATAGACAAACTGGCCGAGAATCCATTATTATGAAAAACACGGAGACGTTTTATGGTATGGAGGTGAACCCCGTTTAGATTAGTTTAAAAAAAAGGAGTAAATGGGTAGTATGATTTACTCTAATGTTGTAGCTGATTTGAAACTATTTATAAAAAGCTTATGTAACCAGAAGTAAAACCATATCCAAACATTATCTAATTACCAAGACTTCAAGTAGTAAGAAGCATATATGAGGGTGTGGCGGTGGGTTCAAACCTCGTGGAATAGTCCGTCATATGTACATCTAAACCCGTGGTCTAAAATGCAGGTTGATCTCAAATTTAAGGCCCGATTCTGGTTTTCAGTGGGAAGTATCTACAAAGCTCCACCATTGATGGTGGAGACATTATTGACATCAGAAGAATCAAAAGGAACTGTCAGGAGTGGAACTGGGAGTAGACTCGATGAACAAGGGAGGTGCAAACTAGTGGGAGTGGCAACAGTTGAACAGATTGATGATTTTCTAATGAATTCGTTTCTTGATCTTCCAAACGAATGTCTTGCAATCTTAAATGCAACGATCAACTTCTCTAAGGACTGAAACCAAAGATTGTATTTGTTTAAATTAATACTCCGTACATTTTTCCACAGTTTATGAGGTTTTTCTTTATTGTTCATATATACACATCAATTACAGTTAATGATTCAGATGTTTGTAGCTACTGTATTAGTTATGATACAGATGTTAATAGTTAGTTAATACCTCCCTGTGTCTTCTCTCAATACTCCTAAAAAAATATCTTATGTTGGTTTGTTCTTTTGTTTATTCGAATCAAGATTTTTTATCTCTAAGTATATTTGTATGCAAAATCTTTCATTCGATGTATTGTTTGATTAAACTTCATGTTTACCATATAAAATAAAGTTAATAGTTCCTCGGTTATCTTATTTCGACTTGCTTTTTGTATGGCTCTAGTGGGTTCTCTTAGGTAGGCACGAGATTAGTGGCCCGGCTTATCTAGTTATCTCATTGTTAGAGCCACTTTGCTGTTTGAATCACCTAAATACATGTAAATAATGGAAACAGGAATACAACATATATTGTCCTCTTAAGAATAACTCCACATCTACAGCTGAGTCTTTTGTTTTTAACTTTAACTCAATTTTTAAAATTGGATAAATGAATGTTTAAAAGAGAATGTGCTAAAATATCCATGTTGGTCCAGTTAGAGATCTGAATTTCCCTACCAACAACCAAGGGTGAATTATCGAAAAAAGTTACTTGACTGATGCCTGATGGGATTATGTATGATATTTAAGAGATCGATGATATCAAGACAATTAGTAATGTACGCGTCCTTAGTATTTACTTGTGACCTTGAGAGGCCGTATGAGACAGAAAATCTCATGTTACAGTTCTACATAGGGGGTGGGAACCAGCTGATATTACGATCCACTATAAATATCCACACAAGCTAGCTGTCGTGCCTGAATGAATGGCGTGATACAATCAAAGTCCACAACTCAGGAGGCTTTCATTTCTTGGCCAAATATCAAGTTAAAAATACATATTTGCATCCTTGTTGGGAATGTTAAACTGCATGCTATTTAATTTGTTTTCGCTATAGTCATACATTCGAATTCTGTTCTACTCCTTCAGAATGCGTGAATTTTCGGTGTTGCTCGTGAATTTTCGTGTGTTTATTTGTGGCAAAAATATCATTTTCCTTCATGACTTCTATTCACGTACAATATCACACAAATAAGTACTTACAGTAATCATTTCTATTTTCATCATGCATGCTCCGCTATTCAAAGCTTTGAGTGTTTCTACCCAGCAACTCATCAAACCGCATTAAAATAATTTCCCGTGACAAAATGATCATCTGCATGATGGAAACCAAGTCATGTAATGCAAATACTGATTATATATGCTGCAACTAAAGATGGCAAATACTGATTACCGGGGAAACCCTTTACCCAAAAAAACTAAAGATGCAAGATAGGCGTGTCGAAAGTGACGATGTTTTAGCACGGGTCAATATGGGGGCCAGTGGGTTGGCTTAACCTTCAAACACTTTTATCTTATTTTTTTAACAATTTTACAAATAATAAATTCGTTAATTATGATCACAAACAGTTTTAGAGGTCATGTAAGGTGGGACTTTTGCCAATTTGACAGACTCATTCCCCCTTTAGCTAAATTCATCTATTCGACCCGTTACAGGGTGAACATAACCGGAACTGGATCATTCATAACTAAATTCCCACCTCTATCTGCAATCTAAAACAGTAAAACTGACCTACATCACACCGTATATTCACAACTCACCAATTAAAATGTGTGTTCACACAATATTCAGCTGTTGTTTCTCACTCGAATGCAAGCCTTTGTGTGCCAACAAGGGAATCGTATAGTCCCTTTTTAGCCAATAACTCAGAGTGAGTACCAAGCTCTGCAATTTTCCCTTCAGAACACAAAGCAATTTGATCTGCATTCTGAACCGTGCTTAATCTGTGTGCAATCACCAATGTTGTTCTTCCCTTCATTAATTGGTTAAGAGCATCCTGGACTAACCGCTCGCTCACTGTATCTAAAGCACTTGTAGCCTGAAATCAAAACAAACATCTCCCAGATTACTGGTACTGTACAACTACTTAATGCATAGATGATTGTATGAATAAGTTACCTCATCGAGTATCAAAATAGGAGCGTTTTTTAGCAGAGCTCGTGCTATAGCAACTCTCTGCCTTTGACCTCCGCTTAGTAACCCTCCTCTTTCACCAACAAGTGTATCATAACCCTTCCAATTAAACAACATTGCAAACATTAGAAAAAAGCTAATGGTATCAAGTGGCCTGGTGTGTATTTAAATAGGACAAACCTCAGGGAGAGAGATTATAAAATCATGAGCATTGGCAGCTTTTGCTGCTGCTATAACATCATCCCGTGAAACATCTTCATCAGGGAGCCCATACGCGATGTTTTCTCCCACAGAGACCGAGAAAAGAACAGGTTCCTGTCAGAATTTGGAAAATATATTCGGTAAAATATTGTAATTAGCAAGAATCAGATATTCAAAATTTCAAGAGCATACGCATACTTGATTGACTATAGAGACAACACGGGCCCATTCACTCTTGTCAAATGTTCTTAAATCCTCTCCAGCAACTGTAATCCTACCTTGTGTCGGCTGCAAAATAGAAATAAAAAATTGGTAATTGATCAAACAGAAACTGATCTACACGGAGGTATGGTAGATAACATAATTTGATTGATATGGACCTCATAAAACCGAGCCAAAAGCTGCACAATTGTACTCTTTCCAGCACCACTTGAACCCACTAGAGCCGTAACAGTTCCACATTTTAGTGTCAAATCGAGACCACTAAGGATCTCAACATCAGGCCTCAAGGGATACGAGAAATGCACATCTAAAGAACAATAGAAGAGTGAGTTACAATTAAATATCTATAAAGCAGAGGTGGTAAAATGGGCCATCGAGCAGGTTGTGTAACATGTCAAAACATGTAAATATCTACAGGTAACAAGGGGTTCGGTCCCAACACACTCTAGTTTTTCTAAAAACTTATAATAGTATGTGAAATATTATTACAGAATTTCAATTATCTCAATGAGTCAGTGACAATCCTTTTTTTTTAAATAATATGATTTAAGAGGCTTTATGCATTAGATATACTCTTACGGCAACTTGCGGCCCGTTGCTTATAAACAATTTATCTAATTTTGGCACCTCTACATGCAACGGAATATCTAAGATAACTAGTTGGAAGGATCAATGTAGGATCTAAATATGATAGTTAAACGTCTAAAGGGAGATGGGAGACCATTGAACAGAAGATACCTTCAAGATATATATCACCGGAACTTGCAAGACTACGAACACTGCTGGCTGCTGTTAATGATGACATATACCTCATGTTTTGGGATCGCCTTTTATCATTGGGGTCATTGAAAAACATTTTTAGGTTATTATCTGATCCAATATATTGCTTGATGTCTTTTTCTAAACCATAAGCTAGTGCTTGATCAATTTCTGAATCAGATAAGATAGAGTTAATTCTTTCTGTAGCGGCAAAGGCACCCCTTAGATCCCCTATAGTGTTAACCAGTCCTTGGACCTGATAAAATTGTATAATCAGTTGACAATAAAAGATGAAAAACGATCAAAGAAGAAGCGAAGGAAGGTTACTCACAGCAAAAGTTAAAGTGAAAGTGTATCCGATAAATGAAGCAACGGTTCCCACTGAGAGCTCACCCTAAAAAGAAAAAGAAATGTTTTTAATAGATAATATTTGAGTGTTTCGCCCTAATAAAATAAGATAGAAACAAGAAACGCTGCTTACCGCCTTGACCTTGTTTCCTCCAAGAATATACAAGGCAAGCAAAGATACATACACTGCAACTCTAGTTATTGATTCATTAATAGACTTAAAAACACCAAGCTTGATGCCGCTTTCTTGATAAGCAAGAACCTGCTCAAAACAATAATCTAGAAATCAGATGTTTGAAAATATTTTACGATCGGATGATCTGGACATCTACGCATATCAAGTATATATAAAACCTCAAAGGGTATATATTATTGTAATTGTGTTTTGTACATTGGATTGTATATGTATTTATACTAATACTATAGCTTACAGACTAAGCAACCTATCATAACCTAATGGGTACGGCCCATCTATACAATTGGGCCGGCTCATCTAGTTTGTTCTAACACGCCCCCGCAAGCTAAGGACGGGCAACAACCTGCAGCTTGGATCTTAGAAAGAGGAATCGAGGAGTTGGTAATGGCTTTGTAAAGATATCTGCAATTTGATCATGTGTAGATATATGTTGAACTCGAAGATCTCCTTGAGCAACCTTTTCCCGAACAAAGTGATAGTCTATTTCCACGTGTTTTGTACGCGCATGAAAGATAGGGTTAGCTGACAAGTATGTTGCACCAAGATTGTCACACCATAGTATAGGAGTTGAAGATGAACGGATACCAAGCTCATGAAGAAGAGCTTGAAGCCATGTAAGCTCAGCAACGGTGTCAGCAAGGGCTTTGTATTCAGCTTCTGTAGAGGAACGTGAAACCGTACGTTGTTTACGAGCGGTCCAAGATATAAGGTTTGAACCAAGATATATAGCAAATCCCCCCGTGGACCGTCGATCATCTGAATCTCCAGCCCAGTCAGCATCTGAGAAAGCTTCAAGAGAAGTATCGGGATTACCTTTCCATAGCACGTCAGTAAAAGCTTGAAGGGTAGAACCAGAAGAACGACGTATGAGCATACCATGTTCAACCGTACCATGAAGATAACGTAAAATCCGTTTAACTGCAGACCAATGATTCTCGGTCGGAGCATGCATATATTGACATACCTTGTTAACAGCAAAAGCTATGTCAGGCCGAGATAGGGTAACATATTGTAAAGAACCCACTACTTGTCGATATTTTACTGGATTAGAGAAAGCGGTACTGTCATCTAAACTGAGTGAGCTCGAGGTAACCATGGGAGAAGACACGGGATTGCAGTTAGAAAGACCAGCACTTTGTAATAGCTCCAAAATATACTTCTTTTGAGATAGAAGAATGCCGGACACATGCGGAACAATTTCAATACCCAAGACGTAGTTAAGTGGCCCGAGATCTTTTAATGCAAAAGCGGATCCAAGTTGACAAATTATATTGTCGATAGTGCCCTTGTTATTACCTGTAACAATGATGTCATCCACATATACCAGAATGTACAAAAGTGTGTCTCCACGCGAATAAATAAACAAAGATGGATCCGTTTTGGAGCCTTTGAAACCGAGATCGAAGAGAGCCTTGGAGAGGCGCTCAAACCAAGCGCGTGGGGCCTGCTTTAAGCCGTAAAGAGACTTATGAAGCAAACATACATGATTTGGTCGTTGTGGATCAATAAAGCCCTGAGGTTGTTTCATATAAACCTGTTCCTTAAGATTTCCATGAAGAAATGCATTTTTAAATATCTAACTGGCGTAGTGGCCAGTCGTTAGTAACCGCAAGTGATAAAACAGCTCGAATAGTTGTCGACTTGACAACCGGGCTAAATGTCTCATGAAAATCAATACCTGGTTGTTGTCGACAACCTTTGGCAACAAATCTTGCTTTGTAACGAATGATAGCACCATTCTTGTCCCGTTTTAACCTGTACACCCACTTACCATCAACAACATTGGTAGTAGAAGCACGAGGTACTAAAGACCACGTTCCATTTTTCATGAGAGCATCATACTCTTCTTTCATAGCTTGACGCCACTCCGGAGAGTTGTTGCGATTGCCACGGTGGTTGTTATTGTTACTCCTGTTGTTGTTTGATGAGCGAGCACCATAAAAGGCTGGTGCAATGGGTGTACGAGTTTTTTCAAGCATATAATCATGATCACTAAGGAGTGCATGAAGCTCACTAAATGCAGTTGGGCTTTGACGGGCAGTGATTGTAGTTTTAAGACCGTTATATTCTTCACGAAAACCTGAGACAACAAGCATAACGAGATCTTTATCTTTTACAGGTTCACCAATGGTAGCGAGTGCATCAGCATATTCTTGAGCACGATTTAAGTAAGCATCAGGAGTTTCATCACCGTGCATCTTTATTCTCAAAAGTTGTGTTTTGAGAGTGTATTCCCTAGATGTGGAATGAGGTGCATACGCCTTTTTAAGGGACAACCAAAGATCACGAGAAGTTGTACCTTGAACATGGCGAAAAGATGCTTCTGAGATTGTAGAGATGATTAGCATTAGAACGTGGGCATCGTTGGAGATCCAAATTGGATAATTGGGGGTTTTCCTTTGGAACAGTGGCACCATCGGTAACGGATAAGGTTTTTGATGGACACGGTATTGAAGCATCCACATAACCAATCAAAATGTTTGTGATGAGGAATGGTTCAATCATAGTTTTCCAATAACCATAATTTGTGGGTGAAAGAGTAAAAGCGAACTTACGAGAGTTGTGAGCCGTTTTATCGACCGTGGTGAAAGCTGAAATCATAGCCATAGTAATATTCCTCCTTTTTTTTTTCCGTAACCCTAAAAAAAAAAATTAACTGATGAACAGTAACTTTCGGTGAATAGTGATCGCTGAACAGTACTCGATGAACAGTATTAATTTTTTTTTGGTTTCTTACGACTGCAGCCGGCGGCGGCAACGGCGAGATGATGAGAAGTGTGGGGTTGTTGTGGCGGCTGAAAAGTGACCGGAATTGTGCCGGAAAAAAAAAAGTTGTTTAGGGTTTTGGCTCTAATACCATATAAAACCTCAAAGGTATATATTATTGTAATTGTAATTGTGTTTTGTACATTGGATTGTATATGTATTTATACTAATACTATAGGTTACAGACTAAGCAACCTTATCATAACCTAATGGGTACGGTCCATCTATACAATTGGGCCGGCTCATCTAGTTTGTTCTAACAGTATATCTACTAACCTGGTTACCAAACGTCAACATTTGGCGTTTTTCTCCACTGAACGATCTTACCTGCAAGCAGCAAAAAACCTCATTCAAATCAGATTTGGGGTGCCGCAGTGCCACTCTAACTACTTATTAATTCACAGAATCGTATAAAGAGACAAGAGTTAGGGCATTAAATTTAGACAACTTACTGTACGGATTGCAGAAAAAGTTTCAGTTACACAATCAGCTAGAGAAGCTTGGGTTAAACCATAGGCTTTAAACACTTTGACAGTTGATCTCTTGTATACAGCTGGAAAGACATATATATCAGTGGCAAACAAAACTAAAACCTCCTTACATAGATGAAGTGCCATGATGATTATATAGTAGAGGTATTTAGAACCAGCAATGTTAAACTTAATACTCATGAAAGCATAATTGGAGAGAATTTGGTGTCCCGCTAGAATTGCAACTCTATTTTGGTAGTCATTGCAAATCATCAACACTTTAGCATTTTATCCGCTAGTTTTCTTTTTTTCCTCATATTGATGGATATTTTAATCATTAGGATACAGTCGAACATAGCAAAAAAAATCAGAAAAACTAAGGGAGTGGTATACTTTTACCACATTTCCATCATGAACAAAAAAGACAACCATTCTTGATGAAATTTGTGCAAACAAATAACTAATAATAACTTACCAACTAGAACAGAAACTGCTAGCATAAGTGCACCCAGAATTGGTGCAAGTTGGGGGGCCAGAACAAACAGCAAACACATTGTTCCAACAACCTGCATAGAAGAAAAAAGGTATACAAAGTCAGACAAACATCTTATTAAGCCATTTCATAAGTTATAATATAGCATACATGACATATATGACTGGCGTACAAAATTAATATGAATCGTTTAACCTTTAGGGCCAAATGTTTTGCAATTGCACCAGGTCTTATGGAGTTATATTGTCTCACTTTAATACATATATTAATTTTATTATATGTATGATGAAGATTATTAAAAGCACATAGAAGAAGGAAATACTTTTCATTAAAACTAGTTTCCTTTTGTATGTAAGAAGTCCACTTTTCTCATTGAGAAATAGGGGTAAAAAATAAGCATAAGCATAAGCTCACTTTTACTTAGTGTAGAGTAGCTTGCCTCGGTTAGTGCCCTGAAACCACGATCCCTTGAAATGTTCTCACTCACAATGTTTTTGAACGAACCCAAATCGGTTGTCAATAAAGCAGTGAGTTCGCCAACCTATCATGAAACAAAAGATATCTGTTCAATTATTGACATAAGAACACAGCCCATTTACTGATAATAATATTTTCTAGGCCTAGTCTCAATGGCAAATTGAGAAAGGTCATATCATTGGGAAAAAAACGTATGATGCCAAACTAAATAACAAACTATAGGGACAGGTATATTGATCATCTTAAATCCCACAATGAGCGTAGTCAGGGTGTTAAATGAGTCTGAATACACACCTTGTATTTGTCAAAAAATTCCACCTGCAGAAATGAGACAGAAGCATTAAACCTTGGCAAGAAACATTTTTCTATGATATAGAACCTTTCAGATACAATTATAGTATTAAACGTTAACCACTTAAAGTTGCACTTTTAGATGAGAAGTGACGTGTTAGCCAGAAAACACCCCACATTTACTGTGATGCAAAAGAAATACCAACATCCAAAATAGTAAAACATCCATCTTTGTACTAGACCAGCAAGCATTAATAGAACTTAGTACTTAGATTATTATTAAAAACGTATAACTATGGAGTCTTGTTGTTCAAACCTATTATTGTGTAACTAGATACCGACAGAATGCAATTGACATGTTTTACATTACTTTATAAGCCTACTCACAACACTACAATAGCATACCATGCATGTAAATTGAAAATGTATAACCACCAATATTACCTTATGAATCAATACGCTGCCAAATATTTGAGCTCTTAAGCTCGACATAACCTTCTCCCAGATCGTATTCATATTTACAACAAAAATAACTGTAAAAATCGGCTCCAACGTATATAGAACTGCAACCTTGCTGAGAAGCTGCCATAACGGTTCTGATCTCGTACCTATTAGTACCTCGAAAAACCTTCCTACAAGTATACATCAACCAATTGTTACCATTCCAAATCCACAGAAAGCACATATTACATTAACTAAACAATATCAAATCGTGTTTCAATCATTTCCCTAATTTCCTTAGCATTATCACGTATCAACCTAAATAACCTTTCGAGCACTAATTAGGTTAAACTGTTCTGTTAAACTTTATCAAGGTGACAAATATTGTGAGTCTATTTGGAGCTTAGTTGGTTCTAGATGAAAGGACTTTGTGAATACAATCATATTTCTCAGTGTGTGACGGGAGTATATACTCCACCGCTGACTTAGTCTAAACATTGCCTTCCACATACAGTCCTTAGAGCAAGGCGTGTAATCGGTCAGCATTGCCGGTTATCAACATTTTACGAGTTTTTTAGTCTAATTCGTACATCTTCGTATTAATTTTATCTTAGGGTATGTTTGGCAAAACTAGTGGTAGGAGTTAGTAGGCTGTAGGTTTATGGCAACGTAAGTTATATCAGTGTAAAATGATGTAAAAGATAAATGCTAACACCAAACTTTCTTAATTAGCATTTATATAGTGTAACAAATTAATCAGCGGCGGTTCAAGCCTTCCGGAGGCCAGGCGAATCAAAAATAAGGCATTTTTGATTTTTTTTTTTCTTTTTGCTTAATATTAGCTTTCGATTCATTGGATCAATAGAACATCCAACTATTAAACCAAAAACAAAATGAGAATGTAACACTAGATGGAAGATAGAGAAAAAAAATAATATAAAAAGAGAAAATCAAACTTTAATTTTATGATAATCTATAAGTACGCTAAAGAGCCGAAGCAATACTAGCGAG
>BQNB010134273.1:12500-18336 GCA_026074375.1 Tanacetum coccineum | reverse complement strand
GTATAAAGTTATATTTAATATAATTTGTGTCCTATATTTGCATGTTTAATCCGTGAATACTATTTATTATTCTAAATTAGTCCATTGTTGATCAACAATATGGGAATATTGTTGAACTAAGACAAATCTGAGTGATTGGTGATATTTTGGATATTAAAAGATGTGTCTGCCAAACTCACATGATATTCATAAGATGAATATTAGACTTCCCCAACTAACAAGATCATTACTTTATGGATCGGCGTTATTAAGTAAATCGTGTAAGTGATTTTAATTTAAGTTATCCTGAATAAGGTAGCTAATAAGGACGATTTTCAGAAGTGTTTTGAAGCATATGACTTGGCACTTGTAGTCAATAAAGAATTTGTTTCTTCAGTAGTTAAAGTATGATGTCACTGGGCCCCTCATATGATTAATCAGGTGTATGTGTGGCCGCACCCAAAAACTCATGTGGATATTCTCAATGATTTTTGGTAATCTAGATTAATCATATATACGAGAAACAGAATCGTTAAATAATGGAATGAATTAGATTCAAATCCATTTTTAACACGGTATCGGAAACAAAGGGATAGTAAATACTTAAATCATTTGATTACACTCAGGTATTTCTGGGAGCAGTGGCGTGTTGCTAGACGCTTAGCAATGTTATTATATTATTTAAGATATGTCCAAGTGGGAGTTGTTGTGATATGTACATATATCAAATAATATATGTTCGGGAAATTACGTGAGCCTATAGGGGCACACACGTATACATAGAGGATATGTTTATTAATATAATTAATATATTTATAGTATATTAATTATAGTAATATGCTTCACGAAATATTAAACGGTCTTTAATTATATCGTTAGACGTTAGATTTAATTAATAGATATTAACAAGTGAGGGACTTAGTACGAAAACTAAACTCGTGGGGTGTTGGCTGAGACCGGTCGAACCAAAAAATAAAGGAGGGGGTCTGAGTGTCGTTTCTAGTAAACTTGAGGAGGTGTTTGATTACAACTTGGAGAACAAGTTACAAAGGATATATAAACATCCCTTGCTCATTCATTAATGTACGACACACATTAAAGTAATATGTTTTGGTAAGGATAATGGAAGATAAAATACTTGCAACTTAATATGTTTTGGTAAGGATAATGGAAGATAAAATACTTGCAACTTTCAATAATTTAATCAAGTGTTTGAAGGATGAGGATGGAAACTGTTTGTTGTCTTTTTTCTCCCTATGTAACAAGTATAATGATGAAGATGAAGCTATTGTTGATTACATAATGTGGACACCCTATTCAGTTGATCCAAACAACATATATGAAAGTGATACATCCATTGACATTCCATTAAATTTTCATATCCATAGCCATTGTGATTCATAGCGACACATAAAATGCCCCCTAAAAGAGGAGTCCATTTCGCCCATTATATTTAAAAAAGGGCTCAATTGACCCAAATGTTGACTCGTGGGTATTATTTGCCGGCTTTAATTTTTATCCTTAAAAACTATCTCTGTTAGGGAATTCATTTCAACGAGGATGACGTACGTGGTTGCTTTATTTTCAGGATAACATATTTTTTTAACGGCATTTCATTACACTAGCAAGAAGGTAGATAGTAATAAGATTACAAGGTAATATTACAAGATGATTTTGGATCAAAAATCCAATTGAACCACTCGGGTTTAAAAGCTCTATTTCTATTAACAATCCAAAAGTGCGAGAAAACCTTGATGTCATCCAAGAGAGTGGGTATATATTTTTAGTTGCGGTTCTCGATTTAGATTTTAGTAACAATAGCCATTGTTTTTAGTTGTAGTAGTCTATTGTTAGGGAATTCTTTTTAAAGACTATTTTTTAATTGGCATAGTTGCGTCAAAGATGTCGAAGCGCAATGGAATCAATGATACATGGACAACATTGGTGTGTCATGTAGCACTCACGTTTCTTAAGATGGTTAGATACTCAAACAACACCTACGCATCGAGCTTTGGCAACATAACATATCGATTTTCCTAGAACTTTATTCATATATTCAATCTCATTGAATTTAATTTTATTTCCAAGAGATAATATGAAAAACACTGAACATAATGAATTAGTTGATTTTTAATCAAATTTTATAATTCTGACGTTCAACGTTATGTTAGTCGTTAGTTTATTGAGTTGTTTTTGTTTTGGGTAAAAGGGTTTCTCCGATAAATTATTTAGTTATGAGTATGAAAAAAAAACTACATAGAATTTAAGCAAAGCTCAGAATGATATGTATTTATTTAATCTAATTTTTGAGATTTATGTGACATGTTCACTTGTTGGCTGTTAGCTTATTGAATTGTGATGTTTGGTATTTTGTTATTTAGTTACAAGGAAAAAACAAACGTGCTTATCTACTTGAAACGGGCAAGCAGTTTATGGTACGTGGCTTATTCCAAACTTAAGCACATAGGCAGTTTAAATAAGCACCATAAATAACATCTCCAATCCTTCCGGATATTTTGATTTACTAAATGAACTAAAAATAATACGTTCGGCTTACGAATTGAAGTCCAAAAATAAGGAGCGTGGTCCATGTCTTATTTTTTTCAATTCATCATCCTATTTAAAGTTACCTCACAATGCAGCTTTATTACCAAATTGCTTTTGTGAAATACGATTGGTGATGACTTTTTCAAACCACATACTAAAATGAATGTGTAGCCGATATTACATGTATTGAGTAAGTGTATATGTCCTTTTCTTTCCTTTTTACCTAAAAGTGAAATATTTGCATCAGTCTCATTTATTTCTCATCTAACCAAATTAGATATTAATCACCTAAACAATTGTTCTTATTAATACCCCTCATTCTTATTCCAACACCATTTATCATTTAGACATTCGCACATACATGGAATCTTCCACCGTCACTAGTATGTTACCATCACCACTAATGTTTCTCCAAAAAATATATTCAAACATAAGCCATGGCGTAACTCACATCGACGCACATGCTCAAACCTATCTTTGTTCATGTTGTTATTGTACGATACACGGGCTAAGAACCTTTCTTTCATTGTTGAAATAGGTGGTCTCGGAATTGTAAGCTACATCTCAGACTTTATTCTTTTCCTTTTCACCAAATTTTTAATTAGTAATCTTATACTTGATTTAGATTTGTCTTCATATGTATGCGTTTATTCGTTTCCACAACTTGTTTATGCTTTAGATCTGGTACGAGTTAAATATTTGTATTAATATGTTTATGATTTGGGATCACTACTACAAAAAGTGTGATAAAGCCCCCTAAATAGAGCCATGTTTATAAGAAAACAGGGCTCTTTGTCACATTCCAGATTTTTTTCACTAATAAAGCCATGTTCTTTCTTAAATAACCGGGCTCTATTACCCTGTCTCAAATAAAGCCATGTTCCTCAATTAACAACAAGGCTCTATTCTTTGGGCGGGCTTTAATTCAACTTTTTAATTCACAAAATCATTGGGCGGGGTTTAATTCAATATTTTCAGTTCACAAAATTATTAGGCGGTTTAGTTCAATTTTTTCAATTCACAAACACTATTGTTCTTTCTCCACTTCCCCCCTCCCTTCCTCCCTTCACTATGCCATACCGTCACATCTACTGGCGTTCCTCCCCCTCACCCATAACACCGCCGCCACGGTAGTGGTGAGTTATATCCCCTCCATGTTGTTCCTTTAGATTTTTAATTGAAACTTAGGGTTAGGTATGTATCTGTTGAATTTAGGCTCATTAGATCTGTTAATTTTTTGGTTAATATATGTTTTATTTTGAGGGTTAGTTGTATTATTGTTACCTTGAAGCTTAATTGGAATTTAGGATTAATTATAGACCTAACTGAAGAGAGTTAATTGGTATTATGTGACTTTATAAACATATTACTGTTATCCAATGTTTTTGTTTTTAATAACTTTTCATATTTACTTGTTGTTTCTTATAAAATCCGGTTGTTTATAATAACTACAGTATTATATATTTACTTACTGTTTTGTGTTGTGATATTTAAGATAATAGCGATTAGTGACAAACTTGCTTGAGAATGGTTTTCTTTGGAAGTCTTGTTGTATTTACAAAAAAACAATTATGTACTAAATGTATAGAACTGAAACATTTTGGGTTGAAATGAGAATTAAGGATAAGGTATTTAAAATCAAGTTTGGTTCATTTTCTTTCCACAGGAATATGTATAGATTCTTACCTCCCGATTCTTGTTATGCACATGGATCTGAAATATGAGTTATATATATATTAGATCTATTTGCAATTGTTAAAATTATGTAATATTGAAGTTGACTTCGAATTTTAATCATCTCGATAGGTTACTTGTGTTTCTGAAGCTTGCGTGCTTTCAATGAAAAATATCGGAAAGTCACTGCAAGATACTTGTCAAAACTAAAGACAGAGGAGTAACAATATTGAATGATCTGGGAGCTTTCAAATGTCTCTTATATTTTTTTCTTCTGCCAACACAAGGATAATTCCACATCCATGAATGTTGGTGAATACATAATCAATTGTAGTACGTAATTACTAATACATTTCTTTATTAGATTCATACATATGATAACAAGACAAAAGGTGCAAAAGACGACCAAAAGAACAGGGTCCATGTAAGATTGAAGGCTGTAAGCGCTCCAATTCGAATATAAGGCATAACAGAACATGTTGCCGACGGTAACATTGCCATGTTGCTGGAGCTAGAAGAAAGGTACTCTCATTTGTTTAGATCTTTTAAAGTGTAAAACCAACAAGATTATACATTAGTGATGGCTTCAAGGTTGAATCGTAGATTATAAAATGATAACTTTTTACTTTATGCAGGTATCATATGTAGTGTGTCATAAAGAATGGTGTTCTTATTATAAGAACTTTTTAGCTTTACTAAATCTAACTGGTCCATATGTATATACTTTAGTGATGGCTTCATGGAAAATGGATTTTGATTCTGTTAACTTGTTAAGGTAGTACACAACAATCTGTTTTTATCAAACCACCAGTTTTTTTATGTTCTCCGCCACTATAGTATAACACCAAAGTTATAGTAATGTAAAACATCGAATCTCAAGGTCGGTGGTACACAAATCATTTACCCTCATGGTATTTTTCAAACTAATTGTTTGTTTTTGTCCTCATGCACAGGTCACTGACTGTTGGATTCAGTTAATGAGTCTCATCAAGGGCCATCACCATTAATGATGAGGTGGTTGCCTAAAAAAAATGTAAAAAAAAAAAAAAAAAAAAAAAAAAAAAAAAAAATAAAAAAAAAAAAAAAAAAAAAAAAAAAAAAAAAAAAAAAAAAAAAAAAAAATAAAGAAAAAAAAGAATAAAAAATAAAAAAAAAAAAAAAAAAAAAAATAAAAAAAAGAAAAAAAAAAAAAAAAAAAAGAAAAAAAAAATAAAAAAAAAAACAAAAAAAAAAAAAAAAAAAAAAAAAAAAAAAAAAAATAAAAAAAAAAAAAAAAAAAAAAAAAAAAAAAAAAAAAAAAAAAAATAAAAAAAAACAAAAAAAAAAAAAAAAAAAAAAAAAAAAAAATAAAAAAAAAAAAAAAAAAAAAAAAAAAAAAAAAAAAAAAAAAAAAAAAAAAAAAAAAAAAAAAAAAAAAAAAAAAAAAAAAAAAAAAAAACAAAAAAAAAAAAAATAAAAAAAAAAAAAAAAAAATAAAAAAAAAGTAAAATAAAAAAAAAAAAAAAAAAAAAAAAAAAAAAAAAAAAAAAAAAAAAAAAAAAAAAAAAAAAAAAAAAAAAAAAAAACAAAAAAATAAAAAAAAAAAAAAAAAAAAAAAAAAAAGAAAAAAAAAAAAAAAAAAAAAAAAAAAAATCGG
>BQNB010134273.1:0-5000 GCA_026074375.1 Tanacetum coccineum | reverse complement strand
CAAACCCCAATTGATTCACAGCGACACATCAAATGCCCCCTAAAAGAGGAGTCCATTTCGCCCATTATATTTAAAAAAGGGCTCAATTGACCCAAATGTTGACTCGTGGGTATTATTTGCCGGCTTTAATATTTATCCTTAAAAACTATCTCTGTTAGGGAATTCATTTCAACGAGGATGACGTGGTTGCTTTATTTTCAGGATAACATATTTTTTTTTTGAACGGCATTTCATTACACTAGCAAGAAGCTAGATAGTAATAAGATTACAAGGTAATATTACAAGATGATTTTGGATCAAAAATCCAATTGAACCACTCGGGTTTAAAAGCTCTATTTCTATTAACAATCCAAAAGTGCGAGAAAACCTTGATGTCATCCAAGAGAGTGGATATATATATCTTTAGTTTTGCGGTTCTCGCTTTAAGATTTTAGTAACAATAGCCATTGTTTTTAGTTGTAGTAGTCTATTGTTAGGGAATTCTTTTTAAAGACTATTTTTTAATTGGCATAGTTGCGTCAAAGATGTCGAAGCGCAATGGAATCAATGATACATGGACAACATTGGTGTGTCATGTAGCACTCACGTTTCTTAAGATGGTTAGATACTCAAACAACACCTACGCATCGAGCTTTGGCAACATAACATATCGATTTTCCTAGAACTTTATTCATATATTCAATCTCATTGAATTTAATTTTATTTCCAAGAGATAATATGAAAAACACTGAACATAATGAATTAGTTGATTTTTAATCATATTTTATAATTCTGACGTTCAACGTTATGTTAGTCGTTAGTTTATTGAGTTGTTTTTGTTTTGGGTAAAAGGGTTTCTCCGATAAATTATTTAGTTATGAGTATGAAAAAAAAACTACATAGAATTTAAGCAAAGCTCAGAATGATATGTATTTATTTAATCTAATTTTTGAGATTTATGTGACATGTTCACTTGTTGGCTGTTAGCTTATTGAATTGTGATGTTTGGTATTTTGTTATTTAGTTACAAGGAAAAAACAAACGTGCTTATCTACTTGAAACGGGCAAGCAGTTTATGGTACGTGGCTTTAGTTCCCAAACTTAACACAATAATATAGCAGTTTAAATAAGCACCATAAATAACATCTCCAATCCTTCCGGATATTTTGATTTACTAAATGAACTAAAAATAATACGTTCGGCTTACGAATTGAAGTCCAAAAAATAAAGGAGCGTGGTCCATGTCTTATTTTTTTCAATTCATCTCCTATTTAAAGTTACCGTCACAATGTAGCTTTATTACCAAATTGCTTTTGTGAAATACGATTGGTGATGACTTTTTCAAACCACATACTAAAATGAATGTGTAGCCGATATTACATGTATTGAGTAAGTGTATATGTCCTTTTCTTTCCTTTTTACCTAAAAGTGAAATATTTGCATCAGTCTCATTTATTTCTCATCTAACCAAATTAGATATTAATCACCTAAACAATTGTTCTTATTAATACCCCACATTCTTATTCCAACACCATTTATCATTTAGACATTCGCACATACATGGAATCTTCCACCGTCACTAGTATGTTACCATCACCACTAATGTTTCTCCAAAAAATATATTCAAACATAAGCCATGGCGTAACTCACATCGACGCACATGGTCAAACCTATCTTTGTTCATGTTGTTATTGTACGATACACCGGCTAAGAACCTTTCTTTCATTGTTGAAATAGGTGGTCTCGGAATTGTAAGCTACATCTTAGACTTTATTCTTTTCCTTTTCACCAAATTTTTAATTAGTAATCTTATATTTGATTTAGGATTTTCGTCATATATCGTTTATTCGTTTCCACAACTTGTTTATGCTTTAGATCTGGTACGAGTTAAATATTTGTATTAATATGTTTATGATTTGGGATCACTACTACAAAAAGTGTGATAAAGCCCCCTAAATAGAGCCATGCTTATAAGAAAACAGGGCTCTTTGTCACATTCCAGATTTTTTTCACTAATAAAGCCATGTTCTTTCTTAAATAACCGGGCTCTATTACCCTGTCTCAAATAAAGCCATGTTCCTCAATTAACAACAGGGCTCTATTCTTTGGGCGGGCTTTAATTTAACTTTTTAATTCACAAAATCATTGGGCGGGGTTTAATTCAATATTTTCAGTTCACAAAATTTTAGGGCGTTTAGTTTTCAACTTTTTCAATTCACAAACACTATTTCTTTCACCACTTCCCCCCTCCCTTCCTCTCCTTCACAAATCATAGCGCGCGCACATCTACTATCTACTGGCGTCCTCTCCCCTCACACCATAACACCACCGCCGCCCACTAGTTGAGTTATATCCCCTCCATGTTGTTCCTTTAGATTTTTAATTGAAACTTAGGGTTTGGTATGTATCTGTTGAATTTAGGCTCATTAGATCTGTTAATTTTTTGGTTAATTATGTTTTATTTTGAGGGTTAGTTGTATTATTGTTACCTTGAAGCTTAATTGGAATTTAGGATTAATTATAGACCTAACTGAAGAGAGTTAATAGGTATTAAGTGACTTTATAAACATATTACTGTTATCCAATGTTTTTGTTTTTAATAACTTTTCATATTTACTTGTTGTTTCTTATAAAATCCGGTTGTTTATAATAACTACAGTATTATATATTTACTTAATGTTTTGTGTTGTGATATTTAAGATAATAGCGATTAGTGACAAACTTGCTTGAGAATGGCTTTCTTTGGAAGTCTTGTTGTATTTACAAAAAATACAATTATGTTGCTAAATGTATAGAACTGAAACATTTTGGGTTGAAATGAGAATTAAGGTTAAGGTATTTGAAATCAAGTTTCGTTCATTTTCTTTCCACAGGAATATGTATAGATTCTTACCTCCCGATTCTTGTTATGCACATGGATCTGAAATATGAGTTATATATATATTAGATCTATTTGCAATTGTTAAAATTATGTAATATTGAAGTTGACTTCGAATTTTAATCATCTCGATAGGTTACTTGTGTTTCTGAAGCTTGCGTGCTTTCAATGAAAAATATCGGAAAGTCACTGCAAGATACTTGTCAAAACTAAAGACAGAGGAGTAACAATATTGAATGATTTGGGAGCTTTCAAAGGTCTCTTATATTTTTTTCTTCTGCCAACACATGGATAATTCCACATCCATGAATGTTGGTGAATACATAATGCAATTGTAGTACGTAATTACTAATACATTTCTTTATTAGATTCATACATATGATAACAAGACAAAAGGTGCAAAAGACGACCAAAAGAACAGGGTCCATGTGAAGTTGAAGGCTGTAAGCGCTCCAATTCGAATATAAGGCATAACAGAACATGTTGCCGACGGTAACATTGCCATGTTGCTGGAGCTAGAAGAAAGGTACTCTCATTTGTTTAGATCTTTTAAAGTGTAAAACCAACAAGATTATACTTTAGTGATGGCTTCAAGGTTGAATCGTAGATTATAAAATGATAACTTTTTACTTTATGCAGGTATCATATGTAGTGTGTCACAAAGAATGGTGTTCTTATTATAAGAACTTTTTAGCTTTACTAAATCGAACTGGTCCATATGTATATACTTTAGTGATGGCTTCATGGAAAATGGATTTTGATTCTGTTAACTTGTTAAGGTAGTACACAACAATCTGTTTTTATCAAACCACCAGTTTTTTTATGTTCTCCGCCACTATAGTATAACACCAAAGTTATAGTAATGTAAAACATCGAATCTCAAGGTCGGTGGTACACAAATCATTTACCCTCATGGTATTTTGCAAACTAATTGTTTGTTTTTGTCCTCATGCACAGGTCACTGACTGTTGGATTCAGTTAATGAGTCTCATCAAGGGCCATCACCATTAATGATGAGGTGGTTGCCTAAAAAATAGTTGTCCATGAATATTTAGCAAAAGACAAGATTGAATGTATAGATGGTATGCTATTATCAAACAAAATTATGTGATATCTATAAGTCTGCATGCTTGGGTTGTCTCATCTATGTTTCTCTTCACTTATTATTTATGGCAGCTACTAGATCTTTTAGTTTATATGCTTGTGAGTTTAGTATTGACTTCTATTCCTCTGGTTTTTTGGTTTTTTGGATATACTATTGTTTGAGCAGAGGATATATTATCTATCAAGTGTGTCTTCTTCCTTTTCTTTTTTTAAATTTCAATTATTTGTTAAGTAGCACAACATAAAAATTAGAAGTCTCACTAAGTTTTTTATTTCATTGGTCGTCTCATTGTTGATATCCCTCCTTCATTTGAACTTCGCAAGAAACGTTAAGTATTTTTGTTTTATTATCTGCACGTGGTTAATGTGGTGTTTTGCCGGTTACTATTGTGGTTTAGAGCTTGTACTAGAATGGGCAAAGTCCAGACTTGCTCTGTATTCTTCATCTAGCTTGATTCTCAAGTTTAAAAACCAGTTTGGGACATCATCAACTTTATCAAACCCCAATTGATTTGGTCAGGTTATTCAAAGACAATGCATAAGAACGAGACTTCGCAGTAATGTCAGTGGTGTAATTTTCACTTTAATTTTCGTTCAAGTAGTTGTTAAGTTAGTTTGTAGCTTTTTCAAATATGTTGCAAGATAAATCTCAATGTATTAAATGAAAGTAACTTGTAATGTCAATGACTCTTCTTGATCCGAATAAATACATTTTTCATGTTGCCCACAAAAAAGTTGATTTAATGGCTAGAGTAGCAGCATAACAATAATTTTTTTTGATTTTTTTTATTCACATAGAGCCATGTTTTTGGATAGAAAACATGGCTCTATAATAGGTTATAGAGCCCGTTTACCAAATCGGGCTCTATTTGCTTTCTGAATAGAGTCCCCTCCCCTTTGAGCCCCTCTCTAAAACCGAGATTTATGCAACTTTCTAACCGGGCTCTATGCCGAAGTGTTTATGTAGGTAACCCACATAAAATGAGATATTAAGGATGTAATTACTGACAAAATCTATAATATTATGTAAGTGACTATT
>BQNB010134272.1:0-18336 GCA_026074375.1 Tanacetum coccineum | reverse complement strand
TATAATTTTTGGGTATTTGATGAAGCGTAGATAAGTTAACGTGCTTCCGGGAAGGCCTAAACGTATTTTATCGTGAAACGTAAATACTTAACGTAACCAATAAAAATAAAATGTGCAATGATAATAATTATCCTCTAAATAATCATATAACACTTGCTTGATGTAAACATTTAATTGTTTAATGCCCGTTTACATTGTATGATCATTTTTAGTTTACGCGATTTAGCTTAACGATTACGATTTAAAAGCAAACGCGTAAAACCCTAAAAATAATTAGTGGATTACATAATGTCGTACAATGACCTAAAACACGAGGTGTTATATTCTCTCTCTAGAAAATATCTCACCATGTGTTTCTCTCTCTAGAAACTAGCCAAATCCAATAATCATCATCCAGGCTGTGAAATATGATATCCTACAGGAACAACAAATGTCACATGAATCTGATGATGATATGGAATATGATCCATCTGATGTCGAATTTACTGAATGGTTAGCTTCAAAAATTTTTAACTACAAGACAATGGATCATTATACAATGAAAGCATTATGGATTTATTGGGCTAGAGGAGATGATGAAGTTGAAATCACTGACGAAGAGTCCTCTGATTCTGAAGATGAAGATGAAGTTGCTAAAATTTTTAGGATCAAGACTAATGTATTTGACTTTGAGACACCTTTGTGTAGGGCCTTCAAGAAGTTTAATTATCTTTTACAAATCAATCTAGATTTACTTACTGAAGATATTGAGGGATTTAAGACTTACGAAGATTATAAGGATGATTGGATTTACGAATGGAACAAAGATGTGCCATGGGTGCATGAAAAACCATGGACGGATAATAGAGCATGGAAAGAACCCGCTCTAGTTAAACATTATTGTGAGCCTTTTAATTATAAAAATGGATGTTCGGAATGGCCAACCCGTAGCTGGAGGAACGATGGATATTGTAATGGAGGAAACTTACCTGGAGCTTACATAGTAGGAAACACACTCCGTTATCAAGATTTTGAATGGTACGAAGCTTTGAAAGATGGCAAACTTAAAGAAGAAGCTTTGAAGAATAAAGCCATCATGGAAGGAATAATCAAAGACGAAGATAATGAGTCAAGTAATGAAGGTTGGAGGACATGAAACGTCTATGAGAATACCAACCATGGTCATGAAGAAAGAGAATATGAGATGGAACATGAAGACAAAGAAAGACATGAATTGTTTGATGATCATGGGCGGCCGGTTTGCAATATAAGAACATTCGAGATGATTAAGTATTCATTCGGACAAGACGAAGAGTATGTTGCCGTAAAAGAAAATGAATACGATGATTTGACGAGTACAGGCGAAGATGCATGCCGAACATACCAAGAGATCTTTCATATGATGGACGAAGGATGGATTGTAACAAGAGCCGAATAAAAGAAGCTGGAAGGAAAAAGTCTAACTTAAAGACTAGCTGAAACAAAAGTGCTTTCCGAAAGACAACCCGGATTGTTATTTATTTTTATCGAGTTTGGCTTCCCTAACATCAATGCGACATATCTGCTCCATACCGTATGGCATATTGAATGTCTGAACGTTATCAGTTCTTTACTTTTATGCACTTTTAAACATTATGGTTAGTTCTGTCTATACGGGGTATTCATGCACATGATACGCCGTATTCTGCAGACTGTCACATCCTTAGATACTTTTTACAGGTTTCTATACGGCGTATTCTAGTTTATAGATACGGCGTATTGATCCCCTATACAGTTTGTTTAGTTTATTTATAATTAACCCTAGGCACCGAGATAGGATTTTGCATGTTTTTCCTAAATTTTGCACAAGACCTCACTGCAAAGAAATCGACGAAGTTGGTGAAGTATCGATCATCTGGAATCCTCTGTGTGTTGTAGTCATGCTGGAATTCAGAAGCATTTACAACATACATTCTTGCTCATAAACTCAACTTGGAGAATCTACCGAGTAAACTATCAGGGGAGTTTCTCATTCTAATTCTTTTAATTCCCGTTTTTAATGTTTTATCTATACAATGAGGATGTTGTATAATTCAAGTGGGGGGTGGGAATTAGAATGCATACTTGTCCTATTTTTTACATTAAAATGCTTAAATTATGCTCAAATTAAAAAAAATTCGAGCATACTTTTGTGAAATTACTTGTTACTCAGCCCGCACATAATAACCCTTATTAGATATTGTGAGGATTTAACCTTATTTGTTTCCAAATGTTTACCCAGATTCCACAAAATATGAGTGTGCCGATGATGTTGTAGACTTTAGAACTTGGCTTGGTATATCTATTCGAGACGACAATAATGAGTACTATGGATTTAGATGGAGTAACTTGTTTAAATTGATAAATTTCTAGGATTACACCTGATGTGCTATCGTGTAGGGTCAATTTATTAATTACCAAGTTTTAAATTTATATTTAGCCGACTTATCCTAAAACAACACTTTAACGGGCAGTGTACCCGATCGGGTGGAGTTTCGTGGTAAGTAGGGTGTCGAACACTAAGAGCGAGGTCGTTAACCTTATAATCTGTCAGTATTTTAATTACTCTACTTAAGTTAATTCTAATTACTTGTTAAACATATGCTATATATATTTTCTAATAGGATTGGGAGGTTTTCAGCCCGAGAGACTGGCACAGGTTTTATGGTGACAAAAATCAATTCTAAACACAATAAACATGCAAGACTGGCACAGGTTTTAGTGCAATGATTTCTTATCTCGAAGCGGCATATCATTCTTAAGACTTAGGTGGGATATCATCCTAAGACCAAGACACGTTGAATCCTGTCACAATTAACGTATCCGCATAAAGCATCCTTTTAGTTTAATTATAATCTATCTATGGATTATAGCAATGGTGATCTTGATAAACTCTAGCCCATCGGGACTTTACCTACTTACTGTTTGACGGTATTTATATACTGGTAGTCCACTATTCAAATCTTTATCAATTAATCAAGAACATACTCGTTGAAACATTACGGGTCACCTGCCGGTCCAACTAAGCTCTTAATTTAAAGACAAAGACATAATGTTATTTGTGATCCTATTGGTCCAGTATTATAAAACACGATATGGAGAGCTATCCTAGTATCTAGCTCAGTTGTTAGGCATAACTAGACCCAGTTGAATGATAAGTCGCATATTCAAACACATAGACAAGTATCATATGATAAACATAATTAAACTTTCAACGATAAATTAAGAAAATCGATTTTAAAACAAACCAAATATTAAATCTTCATTAAGATGGCTAATACCCAAGGGTATTAGCCCATAACCATTGTAATTATACAAGCGTGATCAAATAACCAAGGTAAACTAAACGTTTTACCGAACGATACCAAAAATTAAATGATTACAAGAGTATAGGAATTACACGGTGTCTTCTATAGAATCGTGATCGATGCTTGACCTTTGGTTGCTCTTTTTCTCTTCAGATGATCGTCTTTTATGTGTATGGTATGAAGAATATGATTTTTCACACCGAAAACTCGTTTTTGAGTCTTTTATTTTTAGTGTCTGAAAAAGTCTGGCTACGCCGTATTGGGCTAGGACAATACGGCATATTGGGGTGTTTCCATTGGAGTGCGCACAAAGTTTATAATCAATATGTAATATCTTCCAAAAATATATTATTCGCCAAATCTCTAAATAGTTATCTTGCTGGATACGGCGTATAGTAGGTGAGTGATACGCTGTATTGGGAAGTGATAATACGCGTTGTCTTGTGAAGTCCAGGCGCTGTGATAACGCCTAAATTATACATGTTTTCGGCGGTGTTATTTGCATTTATTTGATCATTTCTCGTGAACTTTCAGTACTTAATCAAGTATATTTGCTATTATATGTTCTAGGTATGTGTCGTGGAAGAAAACGAAAGAATACACGAAGATAAGAAGCTTAAACAAAGAAGTAACCTCAAGATAAAGATCCCCCAACACCTGTCAACTGTTTTGGCCATAACTGGAGCATACGAACTCGGATTGAGTTGATTCAAGCGGCCACGGAAAGAGAATTCAATTATCTACAAATTTGGAAAAGGCCACTTGCTGAAAATACCAAAAGTGCACCGCACTTGCCCAAAAACCGGCGCACTTTCTGTCTAATCAGCCTTGTTCACTGTTTTGATCATAACTCGGTCATACGAACTCCGTTTTAGTTGATTCAATCGGCCACGCGAAGATAATTCAGTTGTCTACAACTAAGCGAAATACCAAGTGCTAGAAATGCCAAATGTGCAGCGCACTTGTAAAAAAGTGCGGCGCACTTTTCCATCAGAACTGAAAAGTCGGGCATTTAATGAAGACAACATTTACACCTCAAGTGCGCCGCACTTGGCCCCCGAAACAGCCTATATAAGGCTCCTTTGCCTCTCATATCTCACACAACTCTCACACACAATCCCCCATTCGTTTAGAACACTCCAAGTGGGTGTTTTTGATGATAAAAGCCTAAGAACCTTTAATCCAAACCACCTTGATAACATAAATCATCACCACCATTAGAATCAAAGTTCTTGAAGAAGTTGGATAGTCTTGGTTGAAGTTCATCATTGTTATTAGGTTTTGATCCATCAAAGAGGCATAGTTATAGTGTTGTTTCGAATCTATAAGCAATTGTGACAGAATTGTTCATAGTTTCTAGATTTTGCTTTGAATATAATAAAGTGTTCTTAGGAAATTCTTGTGAAATCACCATACTTTGCTCTTGGAATTGGTATGAATCTTGTTACTCTTTTGAATATAATCCTTGATGAATGTTATGTGTTTTGCTACTTTGATCATGGAGTAATCGTCTTGTGTTTGTTTGGGCATAATATGATCTTAGATATGGAGTGTTTGGATATGAGTTTATTGAATTGGTAAAACATATTTTATACAAGAATATAGGCCGAAAGGGTTCTTTTATATATGTGTTTAATCATTCCACTTAATATATTGGTTATAATAACTTATAAAGACCGAAAGAATTTGTTGTTATTAATCGATATAATAACTAATTATATTTAAAGGCCGAAAGGATTTATAACTTATAATAACTCTATTTTCTTAACTTATAAACACTATTCCAAATACATCATTATCTAAGTGATCATTGCCTAAACAAACATACTTTAATCATTTGCTTGAATCATCTCTTCATTGCTTTCGTTATAATATTCGTTATATGCAAGACTTGGTTAATTTGATCCGTGACAATCTTATTAACCTTAGCACCTTAATTACAAACTGCGAAAACTTCAATTCTCTTGGAACGACCTGGACTTACCTAAAAGCTATACTATACACGAACGGGTATACTTCCCGAGTGTTGTGTTTTTAGTAAAAATCAGTATTTCTAGTTATTATAAATTTAAAGCTTGAAAAACACAAATCAAAGTTTTTGGCGCCACTGCCGGGGAATTGTTTAAGTTGTTATAGTTTGTTGCTTATTTCTGGTGCTATTTTGTTTCTTAAAAATTTTCAAACCCGCCGTACCGTTTTCTGGAAAACGGAAACCAAAAATCATTTTTCTCAAGGAAGTACGCTGCACATCTTATTTGTGCGCCGGTTTTCCTGTAAACCCCGAAAGTACGCCGCACTTTAACCAAGTACGCCGCACTTTCTGCAGATTTTTCACAAACAGAATTTTGTTTCAAAAACCAAAACCCCCCCAATCTGCTAGTCTTAGGTTCTATAATCATTTGGAATTATATTTTATCTGATTATATGCCTTGTGTATTTGTAATTATCTAGTTTATCATAATATTCGAAAAAAAAACATAAAATTTCCAAAAAAGCCAGCGCACTTTTCCTAAGTACGCCGCACTCTACCTATCCAATTTTTTTTCTTTTATTTATTTATCCTTATTTGCTATATAATTAAATTAAAATGTATATAATATATAAATTTAAAAAATTATAAAAAAAATATATGAAAATAATTTATTTTATTTTGAATATGATCCTATTAGCCTTAATTATATATATATATATAAATGTCTTTTTGCAAAATGCTTAACGTATGTATAAATCCTCTATCTTTCGGAAAACAACTAGTAAGTTTAATATATAAATTAAATAAAAAGGTCTTGTAAATTTAAAATTATTCAAAAAGAATCCATTCAGATCGAATCACACAAATCTTCCATCGAACATCCTATCGTTAATGAATTTATCATCATAAATATACCTGAAGAGGATGTCGAACCAGAACCAAATTTACCACTCCAAGAAATAATAATCCTCGATCCCGATGATCAACCTACGTGGGAAAATGCCAAGATTGTAGCACCGACTCCTAATTCTGCCATTGTTCGACCGAATGTCGATGACAACTTTGTTATCAATAGTACTCACTTAAAAATGATTTTGGAAAATAAATTCGTTGGTATTCAGCGGGCCGATCCGCATGACCATATCCGTGAATTTCTCGTAATCTGCAACATGTTCAGATACGGTGAAACGCAGAGTGAAGCCGTAAAGCTTTTGATATTTCCCTTTTCCTTGTGCGATGAAGCTAAAACCTGGTTTAACGAACTTAATGAAGAGTCTAAAATATTGTGGGAACAAATGAGAAGAGCTTTTATAAACAGATTCTTTCCACCTTTGTTGTTTAACCGTCTTTTACTTGAAATCAGAAATTTCTCTCAAAACATATGTGAAAGTCTAACCGAATCCTGGTTACGACTGAAGAACATGCTTCGAAAATGCCATGGGCATGGTCTGACCAAAGGAGTTATTATTCAAATATTCTATCACAGTCTAGACAAATCCACTCAAGCAATCCTGGACAAAACTGCCGGAGGAATCTTCCTCTACAAAAGTCAGAATCAAGCTTTTCAATTTCTTGATGACAAAGTCCTTTTCAACCATGATTGGCCCATTAAATCTAAAAACGGAAATCATCAAAAATCTGTTGCTTTTGCCGATGGAAGTAATATCAATAATGATAAATTTCGATTAATGGAAAAATTGGCATCTCTAACTATAAAAATGGATTCTCAAATTATAAGCTTAAATGAAGAATTGCAAGATATGCGTGAGAAATATAATGAGCTTAGAAATGGAAACGCTTCTAAAAACCACCTGAACGATGACATGCCGACGTGTGAACGTCATGAAGCCAATTACATCCAATCTGAAGGTTATTAAAACCGAAATTCTCAGAATTCATATTCTCACCAAACCCATCATAATCCTAATGATTCTGAGAAATCGCTCACAGAATTAAACAATGATGTGAGAAAGGACCTCGCAGATTTCAAAAGATGTGTCCGTAGCATGAGAACTGTTCATGATAAACTCTATGACAGAGACGATGGCAAAACCACCGGTGTTTTACCTAAGAAAAAGTCTAAAACTGTCAACCAAGAGCCTCAAACTAAAACAGATCTTGAAAAATCAATCACAAAATTCTTGGATGGTCAAAGAATTACAAATATGTTTTTCAAAAACAATGTTAATGATATGATTTTAAAGATGAAGCAAAATGAAAAGAATTTCCAAACTATCTTTAAAAACATGGAAAGGATAATAGATGAGTGAGAGAAGTCTCAAATTATCTCTTTAGAACAAACCGAGAGGACTGAACAACCACCTCCTCCTCAAGCTCAAACTGAGCACGTGAATGTCGTCACCGGGAATGGAAAGTCCGATGATTCTTTAAAAATTCAAAAAGATCCACCACCTTCTATCATCGTTAACAATAAATCAAAAAGACCGCCCAAAGTAATACATCAAAAAGGATATCACGGTCAAAACAAAAGGTCATATCCATTCCATGAGTATATACCAAAAATACCATACCCTTAAAAACGTTTAAGAGTGGATCATTCCCACTTAAACCGTATCATTAAGGAATCTTAAATCGAGTTAAGTATAGTAATAATAATAATAATAATAGTAATAGTAAATAATAATAAAAAAAATATAAATAAAAAATAAAAAAATTGCGGTTTGATAAGTTTAATGTGCATGGGCCCGTGTGTTTCTTACTCGATTTCTGCATCTAAAAAGAATTTTATCGAACTTTGTAGTGTGTTCGCTGGAACCCACACTAGACAATAACTCGTCCCACGTCGGGACACCGATGGGGTGGGTGTTAAAGGCTTTTTGCATTGCGCAAAATGCCACCATGATGCTACGAAAGTCTCTTTTTGTATTTTAAATGTTTTCTTGTAGTTTGTGTTTATTCATCGATTAAATAAAACAGATGGAGCTGGATTGGTGGTTGGCATTTTACACTTGGAGACTTATATAATTAGAGTTTTATATTACATGTGGTAGAATACACATGCTTGGCGCTTCGTTTCACGCCATATCCTTCATAATTCAGCCATGCACTTATGAGCCCCGGGAAGTTTCAGTTTTACGCATAATGCTCTACTTATGTGTGGAGGAGCTCTCGCTCCTCACTAAAAAAAAAGAACGTAATGGAATCACTCAAGTATAGCTCCAACGTAACTATATCTCTTTATGCCCCGGGAAGTACCGGTTTCCCTTAATTTTCCCTATTTTCTATATTTATCAGTTCTCACATTGAGGGCAATGTTCAACTTAAGTGTGGAGGGGTAGCAAATAGGAAAAATTAATCATGTCCCTCCATGTTTGCCCTGCAGAAATTTTCAAACTTTCTACTGATATTTTTTGGAAAATTAAAAAAAATGATATATACTTTCCTTTCAAAATTAAAAATGCATACGCTTAGTAAGACAAATCCAATCGGATTAACATTTTAACTAGCACAAAATCAACCCACTTAAATTGTAAGGTTCGCCTCTTGATCTTAAGGAATTCGGGTATCCATCTTTGATACCTAAGATAATTGATGCCTTTAGCTTGTTCGAGTTAAGGAGTGAGCAATCATATGTATCTATTCCATCATTATGGATGTGTATATGTGGGTTTGTCGCCTTTTCTGGAGCATTGGTATTGGTTGAAAATTATATGAGTGGGCCGGTAATTTAGTAGCTCCAGAACTTGTGCTTGATCATCATTTACTAAACCGCAGTGAGGTTAATTTATAGACAAAGTCGTATGACAAGAGGTGAAATAAATCCCTATCTAATCATGTATCTGCAGCACTCGCTTTTAGTGTTGAGATCCCCGAAGTATCCCAAGAGCAAGAAAAATGTGCTCGATAAAGAAAAAGTTTTGTGCCAGACTTAGTTATCGCAGTAGCTGGAATGAAAAGAAATCTTCAAAAAAAAAAGAGAAAAGAAAAAAAAAAGTTCGAAGTATAAGTCAAAGTTCTGGCACATGGAATCAAGTATCTACTATTCACCCTCATCATTATCATATTTTGCCTCTTTGAGATTTTTGTTTAGGTGCTCACGCCGTAACGAGCATGTTTATGTGTCTAGTACAAGGCACAAGCATATGGTAGCGACTTAGATTATGTCTGTGCAATTGAGTGACTTCACAAATATAAAACCCTATCTGAGTGACTCGTGTGAATTAAAAAACAAACACTTTCCCTATGTGAGGTGCTCTGTTATATGTCTATGCCTGAAAAGTTATAAAAATAGTAAACACTTGTTAATGCTAAATGATTTTTTCTCCACGTCACGATAAATGATCTTGTTTTTTTGCTTTAATTGCTTGAGGGCAAGCAATAGCTAAGTGTGGAGGGATTTGATAACGCCTAAAGTATACATGTTTTTGGCGGCGTTATTTGCATTTATTTAATCATTTCTCGTGAACTTTCGGTACTTAATCAAGTATATTTGCTATTATATGTTATAGGTATGTGTCGTGGAAGAAAACGAAAGAATACACGATGATAAGAAACTTAAACGAATAAGTAACCTCAAGATAAAGATCCCCCGACACTTGTCCACTGTTTTGGCCATAACTGGAGCATACAAACTCGGATTAAGTTGATTTAAGCGGCCACAGAAATAGAATTCAATTATCTACAACTTTGGAAAAGGCCACTTGCTGAAAATACCAAAAGTGCGCTGCACTTGCCCAAAAACCGGCGCACTTTCTGTCTAATCAGCCTTGTTCACTGTTTTGATCATAACTCGGTCATACGAACCCCGTTTTAGTTGATTCAAGCGGCCACGCGAAGAGAATTCAGTTGTCTACAACTAAGCGAAAGACCAAGTGCTAGAAATGCCAAATGTGCGGCGTACTTGTAAAAAAGTGCGGGGCACTTTTCCATCAGAACTGAAAAGTCGGGCATTTAATGAAGACAACATTTACACCTCAAGTGTGCCACACTTGGCCCCTGAAACAGCCTATATAAGGCCCATTTGCCTCTCATATCTCACACAACTCTCACACACAATCCCCCATTCGTTTAGAACACTCCAAGTGGGTGTTTTTGGTGATAAATGCCTGAGAACCTTTGATCCAAACCACCTTGATAACACAAATTATCACCACCATTAGAATCAAAGTTTTTGAAGAAGTTTGATAGTCTTGGTTGAAGTTCATCATTGTCCTTAGGTTTTGATCCATCAAAGAGGCATAGTTATAGTGTTATTTCGAATCTATAAGCAATTGTGACGGAATTGTTCATAGTTTCTGGATTTTGCTTTGAATATAATAAAGTGTTCTTGGGAAATTCTTGTGAAATCATCATACTTTGCTCTTGGAATTGATATGAATATTGTTACTCTTTTGAATATAATCCTTGATGAATCCATGATGAATGTTATGTGTTTTGTTACTTTGATCATGGAGTAGTTATCTTGTGTTTGTTTGGGCATAATGTGATCTTGGATATGGAGTGTTTGGATATGAGTTTATTGAATTGGTTAAACATGATTTCTAAGTGTAAAGGCCGAAAGGATACTTATAAACTTATGTTTTATCATTCACTTACTATATTGGTTATAATAACTTATAAAGGCCGAAAGGATTTGTTGTTATTAATCGATATAATCACTTGTTATATTTAAAGGCCGAAAGGATTTATAACTTGTGATAACTCTATTTTCTAAACTTATAAACACTATTCTAAATACATCACTATCTAAGTGATCATTGCCTAAACAAACATACCTTAATCATTTGATTGAATCATCCTTTTATTGCTTTCTTTGCATTATTCGATATATGCCCGTCTTGGTTAATTTGATTCGTGACAATCATCTTAGCCTTAGCACTTTAATTACAAACTGCGAAAACTTCAATTCTCTTGGGACGACCTGGACTTACCTAAAAGCTATACTATACACGAACGGGTATACTTCCCGAGTGTTGTATTTTTAGTAAAAATCTGTATTTCTAGTTATTATAAATTTAAAGCTTGGAAAACACACATCACGCTGATACGCCGTATCTTTTTTCTGGATACGGCGTATTGGTCAGAAATAAGATATCTTCAAGTGTCTCCGTTTTAGCTCCAAAATATGCGCCTTTTAGCATGTCTTCACAAATCACTCCTCAATTACTGTATATAACACTTTTAAGCAATTAAGTACAAATTCTTGCAATAATTATATAAAAATGGGTAACTTATTCAGGATAAATGATGGTATAAATGTGATGTTATTTGATTCATCAACACCCAAAAAGCCTATACATGTTGTTTTATTAACTAACTACACTGGTTAGTTAAATCCCGTATAAACCCTTTATTTACTCTCATTTTAAGAGTAAGACCCCCTAGAAAAACCTATAGAGCCAATCCTTTAGGAATAACACCAAATGTTTGTTTCGTTACACCTTTACACTTTAGCCTACCCTGTTAGATTAAGTCCATTTATCAGTTACTAGGTGCTTAAAGTGTAAAGTATGTATTTCCCGAGTCTTGTGTCATTTTCTATCTTTGGTACAGTTTGGAAGAAATTTGCACATTGCAAATGGGAAATGTATAAAGTAGTCAAAACTCATGTATTTTTACTACCATCACAATTATTGGTACATCCGAAGAATGAAGAATCATGGAGAAAATTATTCGGAGTTATTATGATCGTGAAGATGGTGAAATTACACCGAGATTCGTAGTTAGTATATAAAAAAGATTAAAAAATCGCAACAAAAAAGAGGAGGAAAGTTTGAAGATAATCATTTCGCAAAAGCTTAAACCGAAGGAATTATATGAATGATCGATTATTCGTTGATACGTCTTATAAGTCAACGATGTAAAGTTTTGTAAAGTGGTAGATACCGCCACTTGTCTTGTAAAAGTATGTAAAGTATGGGATGATTGGGAAGTTGACCATTACGAGAACGCCAACTTAGGTTGTTAGTTTTTATCAATGATTAAGACGTGTTTGTATATAGTTGTGTCTTTACCATGGTAATGGTCGAGAAAAAGTGTCTAGCAACTTGTACCTTATCTGTTTGGACTAAATCTATTTGCTTCGTAATTTTTATTTAACAACAATTTATTTCCCTTTCATAATCATTAACCTTGGGTTTTACTCAAATGAGGATGTGATCGAGTCATGCATGTCTATTCTGTCGTTACGGCCATGTATGCGTGATTCAGCTTCCTTGTTAGTTTATTACTTTTTGTGAAACTTAGAAGATCTATACCATAAATTATTCTTCATCCTAACCTTTGGTTAAACTCGAATGAGGATGTGATCGAACACACATGTCTATTCCGTCGTTACGGCCATGTATGTGTGATATAGCTGCCTTGTTAGTGTGGTACTTTTGGTGAACGATTGTTAGAATGATCAACCCTAAGCCTTATAATTAAAACCCATTTTACCTTTATAAATTTGTTACTCCTTAGCTCTAGTGGTGGAGATGTGTATCCTAGCCAAGCCTATCATAGAATACTCGTCACGACCGAGCAATTGAGCGAATTAGTTACATGTTACCACATAGATTAGTTGAGTGATTTGAGTGTTTTCATCTACCTATTTCGTGAGGTGTTTGGTTGTGTACTTGTAATAGATCACATAAATGCTTAAACAGAAAAATATTTAGGGATGCATTTTCATAAACTTCTAAAGGCTACTTAAGGACAAGTAGGATTTAAGTGGGGGGATATTTGATGACATCAAATAATGTTACTTTTATAGCATCATTTATCCCATGTAAATAACCCATTTTGTATAATTATTGCAAATAATTATTACTTAATCGTTTGTATTTGAGAATTGCAGTAATTATGGAGTACTTGGTGAAGATTAGCTAAAAGGCACGCATTCTGGAGCTTAAACAAAGAAATATGTAGAAACTAATTTTGACATCCAATACGCCATATCCATCAAGGAAGATACGACGTATATGTGCCTGCACTTCACTAAAGACCACGAAGGAATGATGATCAATACGCCGTATCCAGAGAAGATCTATACGTCGTATTCAAGATATAGTAATAAAATATTCTGGAAGATATCGAATGTGGCCCCTACTCTAAGAAACCCCTGATACGCCATATTGACCTCAGTCAATACGCCGTATCGACCAAATTCCAGACCTTATAAATAGAAAACCTAAAAATGGGTTTTTAGTATGCTATATCATATTTTTGATACCTTAACCATACAAGTCAATTTTTAGAAGAGAATAAGAGAAGAAGAGCAGAAGAGCAGAAGAGGTCGAGCATAACACTTAATTCCATAAGAAACAACTTGTAATCTCCTATACTCTTGTAATCGTTCAGTTTTTGGTATCATTCGTTAACTCGGTTAGTTTACCTTGGCTAAATTATTACTCTTGTATTGATTATGATGTTTGAAGGCTAATACCTTCGGGTATTAGCCATTATTATGAAGATTTGAATGTTTGGTTTTGTTTATATCGATTGCTTAATTTATCATTGATTGCTTGTTTATGTTTATCAGTTTATACTTGTTTACGTGATTTTGTATGCGACCTATCATTCAACTAGATCTAGTGATACAGACCAAGTAATCTAGATGCTGGGATGGCTCTCCATATAGTAATTTATACATCTAGACCAATAGGATCACAAATAATAACCTATCTTTGCCTTTAGATTGTGAGCTTAGTTGGACCGGCAGGTGACCCTTGGGATCAACGAGTACGTTCTCGATTAATTGGTAAAGACTTGGTTAGTGGACTACTAGTGTATGAATTGCCTTTAAGCAGTAAGTGGGTAAAGTCTCTATGAGCTAGAGTTTAAGAAGATCGCCATTGCTTTAACCCCTAAGATAGATTATATTCAGCAAATAAGGATGCTTTATGCGGATACGTTTAATTGTGACAGAATTCTTCGTATCTAGGTCTTAGGAAGAAGTAACGCCTAAGTCTTAAGAATGATATGCCGTCTCGAGATAAGCAATCATTGCACCAAATAAACAAACCAACATTCTAATTGGATTAATCATGGCTAATACCGTTTTCTTATATTTGGCTAGACCGCTCTTTTATCTTTTGTTAATTTATTTGCGTGTGTTATCGTGTCTTAAATTGATTTAAGTCACCACAAAACCCGTGCCAGTCTCTCTAGCTGAAAAAACCCCCTTATCCGTTAAATTTAAGATTAACATACGTTTAGCATAGCTTTAACATAGAATAGAATTAACTTAATTAGATAACCAAAATATTAATAAATTGAAAGATTGTTTCTCGCTCTTAGTGATCGACACCCTACTTACCACGAAACTCCCATCTGACCGGGTACACTACCCGTTAAAGTGTTGTCTTTGGTAAAGTCAGCAAAATATAAATTTAAAACTTGAAACATAAATTAAAACCACATAACGACACATCATCCTTCATATATATAATTTATTTCACATCTTTTGTAAGTAATTATATGTGTAAGTATTGTTCTTGATTTCTTAAAAATCCTTTTAAAAAGTAACTAGTTGGTGATATAACTTTATATACATGATGTTCATATGAAAATAATAATAATGAAAGTATGCAGAAAAATGTATGAACCTTGGTGATGGAGGATGGTAAGAACAACTAATCTAACCTTAGATCAAACCCTAAATTTGTTTGATAACCAATTAAACCCTTAGAACACATTGAAAATATACTTGAAATATCAAAAACTATATTCTTGCTTAGTTTTCTCCTTGTGGCCGATCACATTAGCTAGAGAGAAAGAGTTATGTGTTTTTTTGTGATGAAATGAGATGTAAAAGTGAATGTGTAGATATATAGGAAGTGTCTGAAGCTAGCTAAGAAAATATCTATGACAAGTTGACCAAATCACCCAAATAGATAATAGGGAGAGGGGGATTGGGGAATGTGTAAGAAAGCATGGAAGTCTTGGTTTGTGTAAGAGAGTTGGTATGAATATTGCATGTGTTAGATATTTGAAGATGTAGTCATTATTGTGTATGTTAAATAGTAAATTGCATATTTATTCTGTGTAATACACTAGTGACCAGTTGAGTTGGAATTTTGAGGAGGGAAATAATAAATTTTGATAAGGTATAAATATTGTGGGTATTGGTAAAGGTGGTATGGTTTATATATGTAACATTTCTCATTTTTCGTGTCATTGTACGACTCTATTAATGATCACTATTTATTTTAGCCCGTTACGCGTTACTTTTAATATTCACTTTAAGCTAAACCGCGTAGACTAGAAATAATCAATTAATGTAAACGGTCATAAAATAAATTAAGGTTTACACCCACCAAGTGATATATAATTACTAGGAAGATAATTATGTACTTTGCGCATTATATTTCTATTGGTCACGTAAAAGGGTTACGTTTCGCGATAAAAATACATTTGGACACACCCCGGAAATACTTAGACATACCTAGACTCAAACCAATACCCACTTTGAAAGCCTAAACACAAAATTTAATCAAGTCTTGTGTTTATGTCACTTGAGTGCCGAATGTGGGCAAGTAAACCCACATGAAAATCGTCCTTGGTGATTTATTTGTTACAAAAGTCTCCTAATTATCTTAACAAGTACTAGTACCTCCATGTCTCATTAAATACATGTCCTAATGGTCCCCTAATGACTTTTTATCCATTGGCTATTAACCCATTTCTCCCTTCTATCTCTTGGTGCCGCGGCTAAAAAGAAAAGAACACACAAAAACCATAAGATTTCATATCTTAGCAAATCTTGTACATATACATGGTAATTAAGGTTATGTACTTAGTTGTTTTAGGCAAAACCATGTGTGGGCAACTAAAACCCCCTAAACCACCTAAGCTAGATCGATTTTAGTTAGGAAAGAACCAAGGGGAAGTAACTAGCCCACATTGCTTATAAATAACACTCACACTACCACTTAACAAAGTTCTAAACCTCTAAACTCTCTCTCAAAGCTAAGAACCTTTTCTTTTCTCTCTATACCTTCGGATTCCAAATAACCGAGCCAATCACGACCCACTTAGGTCACTAAGGATTTAAGAAAACCTTTAAGATCACGTATAAGGTTGTCAAGACTTTCACACGAGCTAAAGATTGGGTTTACAAGCTTTGAAGCTTGAGGATTAAACACGTTTGGGTGTATACGCGTCACACCACACCGCAAGCCACAACCAAGGAAAACTTAGGACCTTTGTAAGTATTTGTCTAAGCCTCGTACACCATTATCTTTTCGTTAAACGCTTAGCCAAGTTATATAAGTCGCGACATTACCCATTTGTAACATATGCGCGTGCATGAACGTGCATGGGTTGGTCCATGCATGGTTCACGCACCTAAATTAATGAACAAGGTCTCGTGTGGTCGGTACGTGATCTAAAACATGGTTAATGCACGAAGTTAAGGCTTAACGCACATCTAGCTTATTAAAACAAGTCCACTTTGGTCATTTGTTTCGTTGTGGAAGAATACAAGACAACTTGAACATTAACGTGAACACAAACCCTTCTACATGAACGTATGTAAATATTATACGTAAACTATTGTTGTAAACACGACGTGGGGGTGTGGAAACATATATTCGACATTAATAAACGTTTGCATGTTATGGATCGCGATTAGAAAAGGGTTAGACACATTTATTTTGGTGCTAGACGATTTAACGAAACCATATAACACACTAATAAACCATTCGGACCCTTATTGGACTACGCGACCCATCCTTGTGATCCCACAAGACCCATAAGCCACAATAAGCTAGGACGGCTAAATTATGAGCTTAAGTGGCTTATAAGAATTACTATGAGCCTAAGATAAGCTAGTGGACTTTAAAAGAGCAAGCCCGAACCACTAGAACCCTCATCGGGTTTCTATCGAGCCCAACAGGCCCAATAGTGGGGCCCGTAAGTGACAATAAGCTCAACGAGCTTATCATAAATCCTATGAGCTTATTAAGAGGTCAAAAGGGCTTATCGAACTCATCATAGACCCCTTGGTGTCTTCGGGTTAAAGTTATTGGGCTAGCAGGCCCAATAAGCTCGAATAAGCTCGAATAAGCTAAATTAAGCTCACACGAGCTTATCTTTCAGCTAAAACAGCTTATAAGTTTTCTAATAATCCTAGAAGGGGTATTGGACCCAAAGAAAACAAACTCAAACCTTTAAAACCCTTAACGGGCCCAAGCCGGCCCAATAGAAACGCTTATTTAGCTTATTAGCTTAATTGGAATAAGCTGAAATAAAATCAGCTTTGTTCGGCTTAATACAAGTTGGAAATGAACTAGGAAAAGCCTAAAAACTCTAAACATCATTCGGGTTTAAGCTATTGGGCTTACGGGCCCAATAAGCTCGAAATAAGCCATAATAAGCTCCCCGAGCTTATTTTAAGCTTAACCGACCCACGTGAGCTTATTATAGACTTTTGGACTTATTAAAACTAAAATGGATTGTTAAAACCCTAAACGGACCTTAACGGGCCCAACAAGGCCCGTTAAGCCAAAAATAAGCTCGGTAAGCTTATTTTTAAGTCGAAACAACTTTTATAACTTAAATGAGCTTAACAAAGAGAAATGACACTTGTTGAAGCTTATTTGGAGCTTATATACTATTTTCGCAAACCAAGGGACTAAAAGTGTCAAATTCGAAACCTAAGGGATTAAAATTGTCATTTTTCGTATTTTAATAACTCTAGGGACCGTTCTTGCAACATTCTGAAACTTAGGGAGCTAAGTGTAATTATAAGGACCAAAACTACCTTTTTGTAAACTTAAGGGACTAATTATGTCTTTTCCGAAACTAAAAGGTTTAAAATATAAAAGTGTATATTTATAAACCTAGGGACTAAAGTGTAACAACTAGAAACCTAAGGGTATATTGGTGAAACAAAAGTGAGTAAATAAAACGCTTAACATAATGGTCGAACATTAAGATATTCGGACATTGAACGGGTTTAATAACAAGTTAATAAATAAGTATATTTATTAATAATGATTTCACGTTTCTCGAGAACCATCGGAATTATAAATACAATAATCTTGTGCGTCACCACACAAGTGATAACGGTATATATAAACTTAAAATGGGATTTAGTTTATACAAAGAGTCGTT
>BQNB010134271.1:0-13739 GCA_026074375.1 Tanacetum coccineum | reverse complement strand
ATTTAGAATTTTGGTTTGACGAGTATAAAAAGGTTCCATGTTTGGGTCAATATTAGACAGGTTTTCAAAAATTCAAGGAACCTCATTTGTCAATGAGTTGAAAAACTGAGTGGGGGAAGGAGTGCTTGCACGTGAGGTCCCTTCATCATTTCCAACATCACCATTATCGTTAAGATGAGAGGAGGATGGATGATCGAAGGCGAAGGAAGAAGAAGTGGAGTGACGACCTCTTTTCGTGCCATAATCCTTTCGAGTCTTTCGTTCTTGTTGGGTGGTAAAAGGATACATGACTAGATCGTACAAGACATAAGACTTGTTGAACAACTCAGGACTTTCACTCATGACATACTTAAACAAGCGAGTCATTAACATACCATACGGTAGTAGCAACCTAGCTTGTTTAGTGACAAACTCCATTCGTTTTGCCATGAAAAATGCAAGATTGAATTTTTCAGACTTTGCAACATAATAGAGCATATAACAAAGACATGCGGGAACGTGGTCCCGGTTACTCACTAGACAATTGATGAACTACCCGACCCTCATGTACGCAACGACTTTCTAGGTTTCTCATCATTTCTTTTAAAGGTGAAGTGTATTCATGTAAGATTATGGGAATGTAGTCTCTTGTCTGTTGATGATCTTTAGTAGTTTTTCGAGGCATTGTTTCCTAAAATATAAACAACCATAATCATATTTTATTTTCTTATACTTGTATTGTTGTTTTGAACTTGTGCCTAGTGTGTGCCTATATGCAACATATGTGGAGTAATGGTTAACTCGTCCTAGAAATAAAAACTTAAGAGTTAACCCAAACGCTCCTTAATTTAATTTTGCTCATCCAAACATGTCAAAGAATACATATGAACTAGGTATCTTGACTTTTTTTCATGAGATCATTATGCATGTATGCAAAAATGTTTTTAAAATGTATTAACAATGCATAAAAGCATTTGTATGGTATTCCTAACGTGAGTGATTTTGAAAAATAAAATTGGGATTTTGTTGCAAAATTAATTTTTGACAAACACCTTTCAATCATGCAAATCCTATGTCTACAGTAGGCATATTAGTTATACATTGTGTTACTATAGTCCTAATTGACATTCACAAAAGAAAATTAAAAATCCCTAATAATGAGTTTTTTTATCAATGTGATCCCCATACACAAATTAGAAAGAAAATAGATGAAATGACTTACACTTGATGATCTTTATAATGTTAGGATTGATTAATAGTGTTGATTTGATCTTTAATTGGTGTTTTAGTGGTTGATTTTAAGGTTTTGGTGGATTTGGTTCATGGTTCGTCGCTGCAGCAAGAAGGAGGTGGGTGTTCGGTTTTGTGTTTTGAAAAAATAAGGGTGACAGACATATGGTCTCGTATGGTGGTGTTCCCATGTCGATATGGGGGCCGCCATATTTAATCCCGGGGCCGTCGGAGATATGAGGGCCATCCTCAGTTGAGGGATTTTGGACTAAATTTTGACAAAAATTTTACAAAGAGGTGTGACATTTTAATTTGCATTTCGCGAATTAAAAATTCTTAAAGTGCTTCGGATGAAGTATTTAAGTTGTCACGATACGAAATAGAACACGGACTAGAATCGAGACAAAGAAAGAAAAGCAGACAAACATGATTTATGGAATGTGTTCCATCATTCCTAAACCAAGATGTAGATAGTTAAACAATTCATGTTTAAGGGGTTTCGTGAGAATGTCGATGATGTTGTCGACTGACGGCACTTTTTTGATTGAGATATGTCCTTTCTGGACATTATCATGAAGAAAGTGATGACGTATTTCGATGTGTTTAGTACGAGAGTGTTGCATCAGGTTTTTGCTAAGGTCAATTGCGCCTTTGTTTTTGCACATGATCAGAACGTCGTCGAGTCATACATCGTAGTCGAAAAGAGCTTTTTTCATCCATAGTGCTTGTTGCCATGCCTTTCCGGTGCTTACGTATTCGACTTCGGTAGTGGATATAGCAAGAGCGGTTTGTTTCTTTGAGAACCAAGATGTCAAGCAACATCCAACGAACATACAAATACCACTAGTGCTCTTTCAGTCCACATAATCTCTTGCATGATCAGAGTCGGCATATACTACGGTTTCTATATCGGTCCCCTTAGGATACCATAATCCTAAGTGCGTAGTGCCTTTAATATATCGGAAGATACGCTTAACCACTTCAAGGTGAGATGTTTTGGGAGCCTCTTAGAAGCATGCACAAAGGCAAACACTAAACATGATATCGGGCCTACTTGCCGTTAGGTATAATAGACTACATATCATGCCTCGATACTTGGTACTATCTACCGACTCACACTCTTCGTCTTTCATGAGTTCTATATCGGAGGACATAGGGGTTTTCATTGGTTTAGAATCTTTTAATCCAAATTTCTTAAGCATTTCTTTAATATATTTAGATTGATTAAAGAAGATACCATCTTCCATTTGTTTTATTTGTAATCCAAGGAAGAAGTTAAGTTCACCCATCATGCTCATCTTGAACTCGTCATGCATGATTTTGGCAAACTCATCACACATGTCTTGACAAGTCGAGCCGAATATAATGTCATCAACATATATTTGAATGATGTTGAGATTCGAACCTTTCCTCTTAGTAAAAAGAGTGCTATCTACTATTCCCATTTTACATTCATCTTTAATAAGGAAAGCTTTTAATCTATCATACCAAGCTTTCGGTGCTTGTATAATACCATATAATGCTTTCTTTAGTTTATAAACATGATCCGGTTTTTCAAAATCAATGAATCCTAGAGGTTGTGCCACGTATACCTCCTCATTGATAAAACCATTCAGGAGTGCACTTTTTACATCGATTTGGAATAGTTTAAAATATAAAGCACAAGCATAAGCTAATAGTATCCTAATTGACTCAAGTCTAGCAACTGGGCAATAAGTCTCATCATAATCGATGCCCTCTTGTTGATTATTGCCTTGAGCAACTAACCTAGCCTTATTTCGAGAAACAATACCGTTCTCGTCTAACTTATTTCTAAACACCCACTTAGCTCCTATGATTGTCATATTCCTAGGTTGTGGAACTAACTCCCAAACGTCGTTAGCAATGAACTGATTTAATTCTTCTTGCATGGCGACTATCCAACTATCATCCGTTAAGGCTTCATTCACATTCTTAGGTTCTATAGTTGATATAAAACAAAAGAAGTTACTTTGGTTTTGGGCTTGTAACCTAATGGTTCTTTGGTTAAGGTTTCCTATGACATTTTCTAATAGATGGTTCCTAGAATCCTTAATGTTGTCCATTTCATCAATCTCTAAAGTTTCATCCTCAATATCATTTTCTAGGTTTTTCTTTTTGGTAACCTTAATTGCTTCTTCTTCATCTAAGTCGTTATCCACCAAGGGTGATATCTTAGAAGGTGGATGAGTTTCATCGAATGTCACATTGAGTGATTCTTCGACTTTCCTAGTATGTTTATTAAGGATGATGTAGGCTTTACTATTTTAGGAGTAACCTAAAAAGACACCTTCGTATGACTTTGGGTCAAACTTTGTAAGGTAGTCTTTAGTGTTTAAAATGAAGCACTTTCTTCCAAAGACTCTAAAGTAATCTAGTGTAGGTTTCCTACCTCTCAAGAGTTCATAGGGTGTTTTTCCTAGGATGGCTTTAATTAGGATTCGGTTGAGAATGTATGTTGAAGTATCTACGGCGTTACACCAAAACTTTATGGGTATCGATTGTCATTCAACATAGTCTAATCATTTTTGGAAGTCGTCCTATTTTTTCCTTTTAACCACGCATTTGAGTAGAGGATTGTGTCGGTAGCCGAGAGTTATGTGTGTTCCATTGGTATTACCAAACACTCCAAATCTGCAACCTCATTATTTCCAATAAAATTCCCTCCATGGTCGGTTCTTATTAACACTATTATAGATCTAATTGGTTTTGAATTGTCTTACTAAATATTTTGAACATGATCAAAGGGATTCGTTTTTGTCCTAAAGCTTAGTCCATGTATACCTAGAGTCGTCAACTACAAAGACTAAGGTGTAGAGGTTTCTCATTAACTCTGTTATGGCGGATGGACGAAGACGATCCATATGAAGAGTTCTAAGCATCTAGTCATTGAGGACTATCTTCTTAGTTGTGACTGGTGAGCTGTTTCTATTTTTGCAGCATCCAAGAAGTGTTGATCAAACTTAAGCTTTGGTAAGTTTCTAACTAATACCTTAGATGCTAACGATCGAATGAGATGCATATTTGCGTGACCTAATCTCCTATGCCACAACGTGGAGTTTTCATCAATCGTTGCTAGACAAATTTGGTCTTTAGGCTTGTTTTCTAATTTCATCACATATAAGCCTTTCTTCCTAATACCTACTTGATGACCTTACCGTCTTGGTGATTTTCACTATCTGTTCAAGAACGTTACTCTACACTTATTATCACATATTTTTCCTACACTTAACAAGTTAAATCTTAAGTTATCTACATGTTCTACATTATCTATTTTGAGAGGTCATACGAAATCGTTACATCAGCCAAGTGGTACCGCGAAGATTTGCTCCCAAAAATAAACATTACCCTCCATTGTAATGATTGTAGCTTTGAGAGGAGCTTTTCGGTTAACCATATGTGTTTAGAGCATTGCTATCCTTTTTCTTCCGCATCATCAGGGTTCCAAGTTGACTCAAGGCTATCTATTTGTAATAAGACAAAGACCTAAAACATTTGGTCCCCCAATTTTTCATGGGCCAAGTTGTTAGTGCTAAAAAACATCGCTTGCACTTGATGCAAATTGGTTGGGATATGGAATGGAAAAGACACATTTCCCATAGGCATGTAACTTTGCGTTGAAGTTGTTCCAAGTTAGGGAAAGCCACAATGTTGGTGTTTGTATAGACCAATGTTCGCTTTTCGGTTGCGGTATGTCTTTAGGCGAGGATCATTTTTATTAACTATTCTAGGTGGTGGAGTTTTTGATCTAAAATTAGGTTTTGAAAATCCAACTTTAGGTTTTGACAATGGCTTATAAAATTGTTTAACTTCTTATCCCTAGAAAACGGGAAAACTTTAACAAATGTTTACTATTATATGTTTTGGTCTAGGACACAAAATACATTTTTGAAAAGACACACTTTCCTCATATCGAAGCGTGATGGCTGGTGGCGGCTCCATAATTGCTTTAGGCGCCGCCGTTACACTAAGGGGGCTGCCCATATTTATGGGACCACCATCAGAGGATGCCTTTTTCTGAGCTTTCACAAATTTTATTTCTTTAGTTTGACTAGATGATGCTTCAAATCAATTAAACCTTAAACCCAATTTCTCACCGGAGGTTTTTTGATTACTTAACATTTCATTTAGACAATGTGTACTCTTTTCAAATTTATCTAATCTAATGGCTTCCTCTTTGAGTTTTTCATTATCAATTTTAAGCAATTAACATTATATACATTCGAGATCAAACTCCTTGTTTTTTGAGTGTAGACATTTTTCTTATAGAATCTATGTTCGGTTTCTAAAACTATTTCTAGGGCTTTTAATCTTTTTGTTTTTACTGAACTATCTTTAAACTCGTTTTGCACAGATATCATATCGTTATCGTAAGACTAAATAATCTATTGATGCGTTTTCATCACAAAGTAGAGGATCGGAACATACCCTAACTTGATGCTTGAGCTACGAGACACGTTTCGTTTTTGACCTTCTCATTATCTTCTTCACCGCTATCGCTCCAGGAACCTTCGACGAAAGCTCTTTGGTTCTTGTCTTTCTGTGGTTTTGGACATTCTCTAATAAGATGATTTGGATCGCCACATCTAAAGCATTTTCTATCACATTTACCGTTCTTGTCATCACGACTTCTTTGGAATGTCTTTTTTTCGTTACGAGGTTGTCTCACGAATCTACCTCTTCTCTTAAAGAACTTTTTGAAGTCTCGAACCGCCATGGCATATTATTCATCTTCATTGCCGAAAGTCGAACACTCCTCATCACTAGATTCTTTCTTAGCCTTTAAAGCAAGAGATTTTCTTTCTCCCTTAGATTTGACTATTTCAGAATCTTTCTTGATGATCATCTAGTGAACTTTGAGATTCCCGATGAGAATCTTTCATAGTACAACATTCATAATCATAGAAACAACTCAATAAAAGATGTTTTGGAAAATTTTGTTATCATTCATTTATTCATCAGAGTTTTTACAAACAGAGCTCCCAAAATCTATAGGAAAATATAAGTTTGAATGATAACAGTTTAGCCATCTTCAAGTCCGTGCCACTCCGTGCCATAAGTTGCCTAATTACCTAAGATAAACATGCTAAGAAGATCAACACAATGGTTGAGTGAAATTCATAGGTTTATGAAAAATAGTTGAATACAAGTCATCATAAGTAATAATTGCAACGAGTACAATTATCATAGAAAACCGTATTATTGCGTCTAAGCTCATGGCACACAAACTGACTTGGAAACTTATACATTGATATTGTATGTAAACTTTACATATAATTAGGGTTTTGATATAAATGTTAACGGATAACGTTCATTTGGAAATAATGTCATGAAAACTACGTCAAATAGATAACGTACATGATATAGAGGATAATAGAACATTGACTTGACATATTATGATGTTTACTTGATGTAAACATAGATAGAATTGGCATAGGTAGTTGTGTGAGCTCGTTTACTTTAGAGATGCAAGTTACATTGCATAATGAGATAAAGCAAAAAATTTCCCTGTAACAAGGTGATCATAATATAATAGGTAGATATTACATTGATGAAAATTTTAGATTGTTATAAGTTAGGAAAATTAAAAATTCTGAAAAATATAAGAAATTTTCATGTACAGTGGTGACGTCATCAGAATTAAATCATGACGCCGTTTCCACCAACTATAAAGATTTATAAATTCGTTTTACAGAAAAATTTCTGGAAAAATAACCCAATTATAATTTCCTTAAAAGATTTTCTGCATTAACCAAAAAAATGGTTAGTACAAACATATGACCCAAAACAAATAATATATAAAATGTGAATTAATCTAAAATTATTTATTCTTCATGTTTGAAATTGGTTCTTATAAACCATATATTTTCCCCTACACTTATTTTTTGCAAAATACATTTGATTGCAATTAAGACAATGTTAAAGACAAAACAAAGCATGATCACATATATCAAACATAGAAGAACAAATAATAAAGAATAAAAACACACGACACACCTTAAATGCATGAAAATAAAAGATTGGGTTGCCTCCCAATAAATGCTTCTTTATTAACGAGTCATCTAGCTAGACTCGGAGTCACACTCCTTACGTGACTCCTTTGCTTATCCTACTTCCACCGGCTTCAAATGATATATCAATATCTATCCTTTCCATCTCCTTTTTATATAATGGACCAAGTTTATCAATATCCTTATAAAATCCGCTCTCTAAATCTGATGGCCTTTTGCATCCTCTCCTATAATCATCTTCGCTAGGTATCACCCTAGATGACATCAAGTCATGTCCTTCACTAGTTATGTCATCCATCTCTAAATCTTTGTATGGTGTTTTAAAAGTGACTTCCTTAATCCCATTTGTGAATATAATCAACCCTTGTTCTCTATCTAGTATTAGCTTAGTGATTTCTACGAATGGCCGACCAAAAACTACTTTAGATAAACTAGGATCAATATTGGATTCAACATTCTCAAGGATGGTGAAATCCATAACGTGATCCATATTTCCTACAAATACGTGCATGTCTTTTCCTATTTAACCCTCTATATTCATACCCTTGATTCCTAATTGCGTTATAATAAGCTAAAGACATAACATTCATTGGTAAATCTAGATTGATATATGCATTGGCTATGAACTTGTGCCCTATCATACATGGAACTTAAGGTTACTAGGATCCCCTTTTTTAATTCAAAAATTGAAGTTTAATGAACAACTTGACATTTTCTCTATTAGGGTCTCATAAACTGATTCATCGCGTGTATTAACTAAGTCAAGGGGATGATCATATCCATCCATTCCCTTTCTTCTCCTATTTCTCTGTCTTCCTCACATGTTCTATTTTCTGGATTACTAGTTTCATCATTACGTCCTACGTCACTTGATTTACCATTTTCTAATATTGTGTCAGAATCCCTTGATTCCTTTTCAACTGTTTTCTAAGCCTCAACAGTTGTGTCGCAATCATTGCTCTCACTTGCATTAGGCTTTATGATTTAGGTTTCCTTAGGTTCATCCTCTTTTCTTACAATAGTGATTGTGTTAACGAAATGAAAGCATTTTGGAAATAAGGAGTTTCTATCTTCTTTTCCTAATGATGATTGCGCTTGATACTTTAGAGAAAGTAGTTTGGATGGAATTTTAATAATTTCTTTATTCAGAAGTGCCCCATTCTCTTGGTGATTATGGGAAACAATGTTAGCGTGAACCATGGAATTCCTTGCAATGTCACGAGTGGGTGCATTGTCAAGTTTGTCCAAAACAATATTCCATAATGTATTGATCTTTTTGATTACTTCATCTTGTTGTTGCTTGAGTTGGGTCCCAAGACTAGACGATCTATTTTCTTGGTGAGAATCAAATTTGGATAGTACCCTTTTAATTCTTGATTGATAATCGAAGGATCCATAGGGTGTATTGGAAGAGTATGTTGAGAATGAGCCATTTTGTGGACTTGTAAAGGTTGAGTTCGTGCCTAATTAAAGTTTGGTTTGTCTTTCTAAGTGCTAGTGGCTTCATTAAATTTTCTTGGCCCTTAGTTGGTAGTGAACAACTTACCTCCACTTTGTTGGTACGCGAGGATGCATAATCAAAAAATGATTACTCAGGATTTTCCATGAAATATTGAGTGTCGTGGGGACCATTACAAATCTCACATGAAGAAGCGACTTTGTTCATTTGAAGGATGATTTAGGAGCAAGGTGAGCTTCCATCAAGCGTTGGACTTGATTTTCTAGCTCAACGAGACGACCGTCGGATGCAATTGGGACATCGTGAGGTAAAGAGATTACCTTGATCGGTTTAGCAAAGTCTCTTGGGTCATTCCAACTTTCATTTTCATAGAGGGCGAGGTCCTTTATAAGTGCCCAAGATTCCTTAGCGTTTTTGTCACGTAGCTTACCACCGGCTGATTGATCGATAGTGCACCTTGTGGCGAGATTCACATGGTCATTAAATATATGGACTTGGAGCCAAAGATCGATACCATAATGAGGGAATTTTTGAAGCAAGTCCTTGAAACGAGTCTATGCTTCGGAAAGAGATTCACCTTGATGTTGTTGGAACATCAAGATGTCATTTCGGAGTTTGGCAGTTCTTCCTTATGGAAAGAACTGAGCAAGGAAATGGGTAGTGAGTTCATCCTAAATGGAGACGGATCCTACGGGAAGACGTTCAAGCCAATTGCTAGCTTGATCGCGAAGGGGAAATTAAAATAAAATCATCCACGTTCTTTCCTTATTTTCAACATTAAGATCAAGAGAATCTATAATTATTTGGATCCTTAGACCAGATTCCGTGAGATAAACATCTATTTCGCACTAATCAGATGGTGTCGGATTGTAGAGACACCACATTGTTCCCATCAGGGAGCTCAATGGTGTTTCGATAGCCCTCGTTGCTTGGTCGGGAATAATCTCCTAAAGTGCGGTTTGGATTTCCGTTTTCCATGATGGTCAATGAAAAAGAAGGGTTCACAAAACAGAGGGAACGAAGAAAAAAATGGACTACAAAAAAGCTAATTGACAAGAAAATAAAATGTCACTTGATAGGAATCTAGTAAGTAGACCTAAGCTAGACAGAATCCAAAACCTAGACTATTCCCCGATAGCAGCGCCAAAAACTTGATGTGTGGTTGATTGCAAACCGAAGTTTTACAACCCTCCCAGGAAGTGTACCTAATCGTTTTAGTGTAGTATAAGCAAGACTCGGGGGGGTTAATATCATTCTCTAGGGGAATAGTTTGGATAGGTTCGAAATGTATGGTTACTTAAGGTCTAGATGTTGAGAGAAGATTATTTTTGGTATTTTTATATTTTATGAAAGTAAGTAAAATATCGGGTTTGAAGGGGGGTTGTCTTAAACTAATTAACTACTCCTAATTATATACCAATTAAAGAAAAATAAAAGTGATGGAAAACTTTTATTGGTTAAACACATGTGTTTACTTAATCATGCACTACTACCTAATTGTTGTCTTCAATTTTATTACCCGTCACCCTTGTAATGGAGTGTGTAAGTATTTAAATAATTAAACACACCTAACTTGGAATCCACCCAATTTGCAAGGTAGTATGAAGACTATTGCGTGGGTATCCTCTAAACTAGCCGCGTTTTCCTAGACGTCTTCGCTATGTAATTAAGAAGCTAGTTTTCTAAAGCCTAACGCGTACATCATTAACAAGAAGTAATAAGACAAGATAAATGATCAAGTCACAATTATACATGTTTTATTATAAGAAAAACCCACATTTATGTTTAAATAAATAACAAAGTTTCGCTTTTCTTTTGCAAATATTACGTCTTTTTATTATTTTATTGTTTAGGTATCATTCGAGATTTTTTAGAGCAAGCAACGAAATTATATGATCATTAGAAGGTTTATTAAAGCTTAATCAAATAATTATGAAGATAAAGTTGGTAGTCTAAGATTCAAGTCTAAATAAAGTTCAAGACGAAGCCCAAAACCCGAGCCCACGTTCAAAGTCCACGAAATCATTAAAGAAAATCAATCAAACATAAAATCAATTTCTCTTCTCATTCCCATTTGTCTCCAATGTGCTCCAACATTAAATAGTCATTCAAATTAAGGGGGTGTTTCCTTCGGCTTATATGTGAGCTTATGAACTTATTTGATTTTGACTTATATAACATAAGCTTCAATTTTTCAGCTTATTTTGAGACTTGTGGGCTTATATAAGTTTATTAGGATATGATAAACTAATATAAACCCATAAATCTCAATATAAGCTAGAAAATTGGGGCTTACGTTATATAAGCCGAAATTAAATAAGCTCATAAGCTTACATATAAGCCGAAACAAACACCCTCTAAGAGTTGCTAATACACTCGTGGACCAATCAAGAAGCCCATTTTGAATTTTATCATATTTCTTTCGAGCATTAGCAGTCCACGTGTCCCAAGCTTTTGTGAAATTCAATTTCTAACCGTTATTCCTGGGCCAAGATAGCCACTGCAACGGTATGAATTCACAGGTGAGCTACTAGGCCCACTAAAAGGTACCAAACAAGTACCAAAGATTCCTTTTGTCTCCCCTGTTCACAGTGCAACGCGGTTTTTTATCAGTAAACTTTATATTTTTCGTTCCGCACTTTCCGTTTTACAGTTTTATAACGTAAATAAAATTATAAAAATTTAAAAAAAATCAAAAAACACAAAAAAACAGTGAGTACAAACGGTGTTTTAGGGAGTATTAATAACTTACCCCATTCACAATCATGCCAACTATCACAAATCGTCCCAACGGTCAGAAACTCTGAAAATAAATAGAACAGAGCATAAAACAATGAAGAGAGACACGAAACTTTTTTATAATGTAATTTTATTTTTCAATGTCATTTATGTTTAAATAAATGTAGTTTTAAATTAGTCTTTGTAAACACACACTAGTGTGTAGAGTGTGTAATTTAAACTCTTGCTTTCTTGAATTATCTTATAAAATATTTTTCTTATTTTAGCTTAGTGCAAGTACTTAAATTTAGCTTATTTTTATCTAAAGTTTATGTCTTTAGTGTTTTTATGGTTTTAATCTCTTAAAGTTTTAATCTTTTTATTAAAATCATCATTGTTAGTCATTTAAAGTTATAAAGTTTGTGTCTTTAAGTTTTAGAACTCTTTTTAACCATGTCTTTTTAATAAAGTTTCAATCTTTATACATTTTTAGTGTTCGTTTAGTTCTAAAGATCAAGTTTTAATAATTTTTAAGCTTTCTACTTTTAAAAAGGTGTAATATTTACTCCAAATTCAACCTCAAATTCACTAAAGTTTCTATTTTGACGAGTTTTTATGAAGATTAAGGGTTTATTACGATTCTATAAAGGATATTATTGGGTTATGTGATAACGGGTAACTTATCCAGGGTTAAGTATTATTGGCAGAAAGCTGAAAAGTTGAATTCGATTGACTTATTTTGCGTAAAACGGTTACGGTTTAACCGGATGTTGAGAGAGTCTTGAGTTTTGTAAATGAATCACTTTTGATTCATCTTTCCGTATAGGAGTGTTTATGTTGTCATTTTATTGCGTTCCGGGAAGTTTTCCCGTGTCGAGCGAAAATCGTCACGCGGTGCGTACCGACACAACAGTTAATTGAGATCGGGTTAAATAATCATGAGTGAATTCGACGAACTTATTGGATAAATAATTTCATAATTTGAAATAACATTCGTCTAATACGTAAATCATTGAGGTGTGATTTAAAAGTTATCAGAAAACCGGTGTTTTTCGTGAAACATAAGTAAAGTCCATAATGGTCGTGAAAGTGAAGTTTTTGGACAAGTCTAAAATGACAAGTCATATTTTGAAGTTTTGATACTTTTAAACTTGCGAGAAGGGTTTCGGTTACATTTAAACCAAACTCGTATTTTGGTCCCGACACGTCCAATAACGTATAAAACGAATTTTGGGGGTTTGACTATGAAATATGTCATGTAAATAACCTAGGTTCATTGAAAAGTGTTTTTAAGTCTAATAAAAATACTAAGAAACTTTGGGTAACATTTTAAAGGGTTTTAGTTGTACAATAGCAACGAACTTTCATAAGTGTTCCATTTTGCACATTTTGATGACGTGTCACATTATAAATGGTGCCACGTGTCAACCTTTCAAGTATAACACGTCATCAAAATGTGCAAAATGAAACACTTATGAAAGTTGATTGCTATTGTACAACTTTTTAAAAGTACCAGTACCAAAATGGAACACTTATGAAAGTACGTTACTATTCTACAACTAAAACCCCATTTAAATTGATGAACTTTGAGTTTTAAGTGAACCCGACATAAAATGGAGCAAACCCGAGCACCCTATGATGCTTGGCTGGTTGGAGACAACAAGGGAACAAGATGCCTAGTTTTTAGATATTGTGTCTAAGGCTAGTACTATAAACATTTGTCATCAGCTTAAAAATTCATTCCATACATCATTTCAAAATCATTATCTCCTCTTTTTTTTTCTTTTGGTTTGTCCGACTCCGCAAACACACAAACACTTACATTTTTGTTAAACTTTGGTCAAGAACTTGAAGATATAGAAACCTTGGGTGGATTCTAGTGTCCGAGTTATTGTTTAAACAATGTTTGGGTTGTTCCTTGTGTCGAAATATAACCAAAAAATCATCATTCTTTGTAAGTTGTCTAAACTTTTTTTTAGTCGTACTTTTATGATTCATATAGTGTCTAAATGTTAGTTGTACAAGTTGATCGTCATAAAAATTGAAACTTGAAAGCAAAACGGTATGAATAAAGGGGTGTTTGTTGCGTCGTGTACAAAGAAAAGAGGGCAAGGAAGTGGTCATTTTAATATCATGGTTGTTGTGGTAGGAAATTTTTTATTTTCTAAGGGCTTATTAGTGCTTATTTAGGGCTTATTTGTTTTATTGGGATTTTTAGGGATCTTTTTGGTCTCGGCCCAACGAAAAGAATGAGGGAAAGAAAGTGGTTAATGGGCTTGGCCCATTTGGAACCTTTTTGGCTTATTTTTGGGCTTAATGATTTT
>BQNB010134270.1:0-18336 GCA_026074375.1 Tanacetum coccineum | reverse complement strand
TGTTTGGTATTGTTTATCTCAATTTCTTGATTTATCATTGTATGCTTGTTTATGTTTATCAATTTATACTTGTTTACGTGCTTTCGTATAAGACCTATCATTCAACTGGATCTAGTGATACAAACCAAGTAATCTAGAGTCTGGGATAGCTCTCCATATAGTGATTTATACATCTTGAATCATAGGATCACAAGTATTGTCCTTCTAAATCTGTGTCTAGAATACGCTTAGGGCTTAACTAGTTAATTGGATATTGCCAATGGTTTATTGAACGTGTTGACTAGAAGGTGAACCTACATAATTTAACAAATAACGTTCTAATTCCATTGGATACTAGTGTATAAATTACCATTAAGTAGTAAGTGGGTAAAGTCTCTATGAGCTAGGGTTTAACAAGATCACCATTGCTTTAATCCATAAGATAGATTATAATCAGCAAATAAGGATGCTTTATGCAGATGCTTTAATTGTAACAGAATTACTGTGTCTAGGTCTTAGGAAGAAGTCTCGCCTAAGTCTTAAGAATGGTTAATACAATTTTCTTATATAAGGCTCGACCGCTCTTTTATCTTCTGTTAATTAGCTCGCGTGAGTTAAAGCGTTTTGAATTAATTGTAGTCACCGACCAACCTGTGCCAGTCTCTCAGGCTGAAACCCCCTTTTACCTGTTAGAATTAGGATTAGAACTAACATAGGATTAACATAGGTTTGACTTAGATTAGAATTAACATAGATTAAATAACCAAAATATAAATAAGTTAAGAGATTTAACCTCGCTTCAAGTGTTCAACACCCTACTTACCACGAATCTACCATCGACCGGGTACACTGCCCGTTAAAGTGGTGTTTTTGGTTAAGTCGGCAAAATATAAATTTAAAACTTAAAACATTTTAAATATATACCACACAACGACCGCATCAATTGCTTTTCAAAACTTGTTAAATACAATTATCAAATAATATATATTAAAACAACAAAGGAACAAAACCAGTATAACATATATGATATATATATGAAACAAATACTAATTTAAGAAGATCCAAAGGCATAATGAACAAACACATATGATAATTCAAGTAAAAAAGAATCTAATGTAAAATTATATATGATTTCAATATGATATCACATATGATACAACTTATTAAAAACAAACAAATAATTTGCTGAACTTATCATTGGACCAAAATCTACTTATTCATGAATCAAGTCTTCATCTTCTTCAACTAATTCTTCTTCGTCTTCAGCCAAATCTACTTTTTCTTGAACAACTTCCTCTTGACAAACTTCTTTTTGAACCCACAACAGTCCTTTAGCTACACTACTTTATTTTACCCACCAACATCATCGTAAACATTAAAAACCCCACCCCCCCGCCCCCGGCATTTCCTCTTGTTATATCGTACTGCCACATTCAATAAACATGAATTTACCTATCCTTAAACTTTTTTTCAATTGCTTTCTTCTTTATCCTCCGTTCGATACAATAACTTTATTTTCGTCCGATGTTCGATCGAACAGTTGGAATTGTTAACCACAACACAGGAGTCAGTAAGCTTCCAACTAAACCAGCTGCTCCAAATTATTAGTTTTGTTCTTTGAAGGAGGATTTGGGCAATCAGCTTCAACATCTTTCTTTAGTGACTTTAACTTTTCAACAAAAGCGCCTAACCTTGGCTCATCTTTACTCAACAAATGGACACAATGATCAACTATAAAAGTTGCCTCGTTCGCAAAATTCTCAACAACCACATTCTTCTTACCATATCTATTTCTTTTGTTTCTCAAAGCAGCATGTATAAGGTTCTTCGTCCAATGCCTCAAGATGTATTATTGTGGAATCATTTTAACATTGGCATTCTTAAAGACACAAAAATATGCTTGCATAATATGCCAACTCTTACAAAAAGCTGACATGAACAAACAACTGAACCATCTCCTACGTTCCGCAACACCTTCAAAAAGCATAAAAATATTTTAAAAAACATAAAAATTAAAGTATAATCATATATGATTATACAAACAAAAAAAACCGCAGTGTATATAAAAAACTAGAAACTATATCTCAAAAACAAAACATACCTTATAAAGTCCATCTTTTTTGAAAAATAGATCATTTGTATCATCTTCTTCAGCTTTTTCCTTATCTTTATCCACAGATTGAGGTTTCTTCTTCTTCTTCAGCATTTCATAAACATATGGACTCTCTTTGATAATACAACCCTCGGAGTCTTCAACCAAACCTTCGGAATCTATTTGGCAATATCATAAGCCAAAAAATATTTCTTTCTAAACTAACTCAAACAGCGAACGAGTGTAAACATTAGACACATGACGTTCAATCTTAAGAAAGGTCTTAAGCTTAGGAACAGTATCAATTGTCTTATGATCCATCCTTTCTTATACATGCCTTTGCTTCTCCATCGTCGTCTCAAAATAGTTCATAAAATTCATAAGAGTCGAACCAGAATTTGTAAAATGAGAGAACAAGAAGTTCTCACTCTCTGACCTAGATGTCGTCCTCATCAATCCATATAATCAAGAGTCGATAAAATATGCAGGAATCCAAGTTGAACGAATATTAAACATCTTTGTTAACCACTTATGATTCTCCAACTTAAACTCTTCCATCAATTTTCCCCATCTATACTCAAACTCTTCAGGACCAATGTACATATTCCATACAAATTTATTCAGCTTCTCTTTAAGTCAGTCTCATCATAAATTTTTGCACATATCTGTAAGAATAAAACAATAAACTTGAAAAAAACTCATTTAAAGTATCACATATGATATAACAAATAACTTAAAACTCAATTATCATATATGGTAAAACAAATGATATGAAACTAAAATTGTATATTTAAATATCATATATGATGAAAAAAAGAATACTTAGAAAAAGATAAAAATACCTTAGCATGAAGCTTTTGGGTGATATGCCACATGCATAGCCGATGCTTTGACCCAGCAAACTCAGCTTCAATAGCATTCCTCATTGCTCCATCTTGTTAGTGATATATATAGATGCTATTCCCCAAAAGCTTAATAAATGCGTTCCAATCACCGATATGGTAAAGATATTGTAGTTTCATTCTTCAACAAACCCACAGCAACTGTAACACACTTCTTGTGATTATCTATCGCTATAAGGGGAACAAACACCATCTTTTATCTAAACAAAGCATAAAAAACCTGAAATAACACAAAACATACTACAACTAAGACATTGCTTACAAAAATAAAAGATTCGAAGAAGAATTCTTACTAGTTTGTCTTAAAGGTAGCATCAAAAGATACAACATCGCCAAACTCCATGTAATTGTACTTAGAAACTTCATCGGCCAAAAAAATCACAGAAAGCTCAGCATTCTCAACAAAGTAATCAAACAAAAACTCAGAGACCAAACTTTTGCATAAAGTTGCGAACTTTTTTAGTTTTCTCACAAAAAGATTCAATCTTTAAGCTTGAAACATCACCGGAAACAACTCGGAAAAAAAACCGGAAAACACCACAACCGACCCTTGAGGATCGGTCAAGAGAGTCCAACCAAACCTCCCCTAACCGACCCACGCAAGGATCGGTCAAGTGCTTCCAACCAAACCATCCATTTGGTCGTTAAGTTCCAACTGAACCACCCGTTTGGTCACCAAACCCCAACCAAACCACCACCAACTTCAAACCTGGAATGAGTCTAAAATTTAGTTTTTTTAAATTAGCGTTTTGTATTTTTAGGGTTAAAAAAGGTTTTATTATTAAATTAATAAAGTGTAAATTATGGATTGTAAGTGGGTAATTAATGTTAAAAAGATAATTTTTTGAAGTTTGTGTTATTTAATTAAGTGGTTTTAAGGTTAAAATAAGGTTTTAAGTTAAAAAGGTTTAAACTTTAAGGTTTTTAAATAAACTAAATTGATAAAGTTGTAATCTTTTGACTCGGTTCGTGTTAAAAATTCAATCTTTCAACAAAACTTTCACAAAAACAACACTTCTTCTCGTCAAAACGATCCTTACAAATATCAATTCTTTCGAAGACTACACGATCAAATTCACAATGGCTACTATGGCAGAGAACGTTATTGCTGCAGGTTCGGAAACCGGTCCCCCGATGCTAGAAAAAGGCATGTATGATAGTTGGAAGACCCGGATTATGCTATATATCCGAGGCAAAAAGAATGATGAAATGTTAAGAGACTCAGTTGAAAATGGCCCTTATAAATTCAAGTCAGAAATTACTACTAAAGACAAAGATGGCGTTACCGACATCCGTCGTGAAGAACGACTTGAAGACCTTAAAGGAGATGATAAGTTACGTTATGACAGTGACATCAAAGTTGTTAACATACTTCATCTCGGAATGCTAGTTGACATATACACTCTCATCAACCACTATCAAACTGCAAAGGAGATATGGGATCGCGTCAAAGAACTTATGGAAGGCATAGAGATGACCAAGAAAGAACGTGAGTCTATGCTATATGATGAATTTGATAAGTTCACATTTGAGCCTAGAGAATCAATCCACTCTTACTATCTGAGATATGTTAAGCTGATCAATGACATGAACATGATTCATATGTCTATGACACCTATGCAAATCAACACGAAGTTTGTGAATCATCTTCAACCCGAGTGGAGTAGGTTTGTTACAGCAGCTAAACAAGCAAGAGATCTTCACAGTATAACTTTTGATCAGTTGTACGCTTTCCTCAAACACAATGAAAAAGATGCTAAAGAAGTTCGTGAAATGCGCTAACGATTTCCAGAACCACTTGCTTTGCTAGCAAATACCTACAACCCACCTCCTTCATACAGAAACAATCAAACACAATATTAAGCTCAACCATTTGAAGTTTATCAACCACTCCAATAACCTAACAACTTATTCAGTCACCTCCACTTCAAAGCTATGCACCTCCAGTTGTTCAACAACCACCAACATTTCAACCTGATACCAAACTTGCTATACCAACCTTTCCTTCCAACAGATGATCCAATAGCCAGTCTCAACAAAGCTATGATGTTTTTGAGTTTGTTGTATCAATCAAAATTTCCTCCCACAAATAACCAACTTTAAACTTTGTCTAATCCAAGAACTCAAGCTATAATTCAAAACGGCCAAGTTGTGGTTCAGAATGTTCAAGGTAGACAGTCTCAAGGTTATGCGAGCAATGCTGGAAATAATCAAGCTTCAGGAGCATGGGTTATAAATGTAGTTGGAAATACAGGGGAAAATCAACCTATGGTAATCAGATGTTATAACTGCAAATGTGAAGGTCATATGGCTAAATAGTGTACTGTAAGGAAAAGGGTAAAAGATTCTGAATGGTTTAAGGAAAAGATGCTACTTGCTCAAGAACAAGAAGCAAGATTTGTATTGGATGAAAAGCAACAGGATTTCTTAGCTGACAGTTTGGAAGATACTGATGACTGTGAGGAACTTCAGTTACAAGCTACAGCAAATTTCAAGGCAGACCATGTTGATGCATATGATTCAGACTGTGATGACGAAGCTACAGCAAATGCAATCTTCAGGGCAAATTTGTCTCCTGTTGTTTCTCTTAATGATGACACGGTTGCACCTCGTTATGATTCTGAAACACTCTTTGAGGTACCTCATTATGACACTTATCATGATTTTGATGTGCTTAATTCTAATATACAAGAGTTGGGATATATTGAAAACATCGTATCTACTAATGAGTCATACGTTGAGCTTAAGGGTAACAGTGATGTAATTTCATATACTGATTATATGCTCACTATTGGACGAAAATCGTTGACGCAATTGCATCTCAAATCATCCAATTCATCATTTCTTAATCATATCACACTTTATCTTATAGTTAAGGAATAGTTCTAGTGGAATTGCTGAAGAATCACCTTGTTCTTCATCATATTCTAGGTTATAATCAAGTGAGGATACTCTTTGATCTAAGAAGGTTGTGCTACAGAATTGTTTATAGTTTAGAGTTGAATTTTCGGGTTGTTATAATAGTTGTTCGAAGGAAAACTCTTGAGAATCAATATAATTTGCTATTGGAATTGGTATAAACATGTTTCTCTCCTTGAAAATTATGTTTTCTGAATCTAACATGCTTATTATGTGTTTTACCTCCATGAATATGAAGTAGTTAATTTTATTTAGGATTTATGGAGTAACATGGATTAATTTGGGATGACTAATGATATTTGGTTAAGTGATAAATATGAACTTGATATTTGGATATTTAGATTATCGATCATTATTTGATCATCATACTAGTCCGAATATAGGTCAAAAGACTCTGGCTATATGTTTGATTCCTAGTTGTTTGTCTACGACAACTCGGTATTAGCTTCGTGAGGATTAGCTAACAAAATGCTCATAATCCCAAATATATGAATGTTTAATGCTCAACCTCATGTCTAACGAACTTGGTTGAGAAAGTTCATATTTGCTATTTCCAAACGTGAACTAATCTTAAAGCATTTTTCATAATTAAGATTAAAGGCCGAAAGGATTCTTGTTATGTTAAATAGACAATCTCTTGATTAAACTACTTGTTTATTCTTTTGATTATACTAAGTTTCATGAACTTATCATCATCCCTAGTTATCCTCCATTACTCTTATCTCCCAAATAAACATTGTTTTATTATCTTGAATTTGTGTTATCAATTATCTTTAGATCGTGACAATCTATAGATATACCCTTTCGTAATATAATCGACCCTTTCTAAGAATTACCAATCCCGTGGAATAACCTGGTCTTACCCTAAACCTATACTATAAATGGGGGTTTATACTTTACCCGTGTGTTAGTTGGAATTTGGATAAAACTAGAATTATAAATTTAAAGCTTTTATAACACATCAGAGTTTTTGGCGCCGTTGTCGGGGAATGATTTCATTCTTTAATTAGTCATTTTATATTACTAACTAAAATTTTCAAAATTGCCATACAGTTTTCTGGCAAACTGAACCAATTTTTTACAGAAAGTGCGCCGTACATAACCATTGTGCGCCAGTTTTTCTGCAAATTACATAAGTACGCCGTACTTTTAGAAAGTACGTCATACCTTTTTGCCCTTTTTACAAACAGAACCAGTTTTTCAAAGGAAATTAACACCAAATGTAACACCCCCAAATTGGGTCGCAGCGGAATATGAGTATCCGGGAGCGTTACATTATAGATCAATAGCACAAGATATGAGAACAACCTCTAAAAGAGTCGTTTAAAATACGATACATTGGATTTATTGAAATTGTTTAATACAAAGCACAACGGCTTAAATTGTTCAACACTTGATAACAAAGATTTTAGATCATAACAATATCCCAACATGTAATGACTCCAAATCTTTAATGCATGACTCCCAAAAGACTATCCCAATGTATCCTTAGCACCTCATGCCTCATTGACCTGAGAAAAACATGCTTAAAAATGTCAACATAAAGTTGGTGAATTCATAGGTTTATGTAAATGTAATGTAGGACCGCAAGATTTTCTCCGTGATAATGCAACAGATGCAAACATCACAAATTGTAATTACGTTTCCCTAAGCTCATGACACTAAAGCTCGACATGTATGAATTGCAATATAAATTGCCAACATTGCCCGTGATGTTGTTCTAACCCGCAACATCCTAAATCCGACATGGTATATGTCCGTTGTCCGGTAAACCGGTACAGTGAGCACTACTCACCCGAACGGGGATGTCAATCCCAAATAGATCTATTTATAACATTCGCGCTCACACAAAGTAATTGACAGTTCATGATAATAGGCTTAGAGGGTTATCGCTACTTAGACAAACACGTAATTATGTAAAAATGTACACTTGCGTCTAATTGTAAAACAACGCATGTTTCTCACCCCAAAAGTTGTAAATCATTGATATAGTAAAACATGGGGCTATGAACTCACCTCAGCAAATGTAGTGAATGAAATAAATCAAGTGAGTGAATCGACAAGCAAAATCCGAATGCAACCTAATTAAACATAGGTCGTATGAATACTATGTACTTTAAATAACTAACGCCATACATAATTCTATATAGTTACATCACCACCTAAAAGTGTTTGTTTAATTTATAAAATTAAACAATTTGATTTGCATTGGTAAAATAAATGTTTATGTAGTTGAAATCGTAAAGATAATATATTCGTCCAACAATTTGTTATTCGTCAAAAACACTTGATGTATTATTTATAAAATTTTATTGTATACATAATTTAATTATTTAAGAATATAATATTTATAAAGTTAAAAACATTCATAAATATTACGTTTAGTAAAAACGTCATATCTTTCTCGTTTCAAATCCGTTTTGCATATTCTTTACATCCGTGTTTTCGTATTTGAATGATATATTAAAATATCATATTTGTAAATATTAAGTTACTGATGAACAGTAACATTTAATCAATTTAATAAATTATATAAACTATTTTATATAATTAATTGTTGTAATATTGAAAATGTCGTAATTTATTCGTTTTACCTCCGTTTAATACGTTCTTTATATGTATGGTTTCGTATTTGAAAAATCTAATCAATTATTACATTTATTATATTTATTTTTACTGTTATGAACAGTAACAGTAAGTAGAAATTTATAAAAATACTTTTTATAAATATTAATTGTTGAAATCGTATAAAAATCATATCTCATTCGTTTTAATTTGGTTTTTAGTGATTCCTTCGCCCACATCTTCATAATTAAAAGTTCTATCCAACAAAAATATTTCTCATCAGGCTACTGTGATGAACAGTAACAGGTTTTTATAAAATCAATTTTATAAAGTTACTTTTGGTTATTTTATTCATTAAACATGAAAAACTCATAACTAATTCATTACCCATTGGTTTTTCTATTTTCTTACCTCTTCATAATCCTTATGGAGTCTACTTTTATAGAAAAATATCAAATATTTAACTCAAATTCGAATTGTATTATTTTTATAACTTTCTTTTATAAAACTACTTTTATAATTGTAAATCTTGTAAATATCATAACTCCTTCGTCATTTATCAGATCTTCAAGTTTCTTATATGCTTACAATCGTCATTGTATGTACTATTTTATAAAATTATAAAATAATTTCTCCCAGGTACTGTTTGCTACAGTAAATTCGAAAGGTGTTTATAACTTTTAAATAAACTTGTTTTAGGTATTAATAACTTATATAAATTATCACAAGTCCTCTAATTTCTAAAATACATATCTTATGTATATAATAAGTCCTCTATATCATAATATGTCCATATTGTCCAAGGAATAAATCCAACATATTTATTTATTTATAATCTTAATAAATAAATCTTTCATCATTAATTCATTTACTCATTTTGTAAATTACCTAATACTTTTGTAAGATGTGTTTCTCCATTATAACATGAGTCTTAACATCTTATCAACTTATATCCATATGGTTTGAACCATGATCCAACATGAAAACACATTTTATAAACTTGTAAAGCTTCCTAGGTGGTGAATTAACTACACATAATTATATAATACATGAATGAAAGTATTTGAAGAGATTAGAGTTTTAGATAACCTTAGGTTAGTGTGTGATGGATGATGAACAAAATCAAAGCCCTAAATACCAAACCCTAAGCCGAACCCTTCCAAGAAAACCCTAACTTTTCCAATGAACCCTAGCTTCAACAATTGTATAAACCCTTACACAAACCAACCGAGCTTCCAATGTATCTTATGTACGCTTACTTATGATCTTGGGATACTTGTACTAGTTTAGAAACCAAAGTTACAAAGTATTAGATTGTGTGTTTGTATGCCGTGAGTGAGAGTGAGAGATGAGTGATCTTGAGAGATTTTATGAGTGAATTTTGATTGTGAATGTTAAGAAATGGAATGTGTTGGTTAAGGAGACATATATATAGTAAGTTAAGTCCTAGAATACTTCTCTTATCAAACCAACAAATGGTTTTGGGTGGTGCATGGTTTCGACAGGTTTAAGGGTTCAAAGAGGGAAACCAAGTTGTGTATTAAACAATTAAGGACACCTAGGCTAGTTTTATATTAGTTTAGGACCTTACGCTTAGGAGGCATGTTGCTTATTGATGAGACTAAGGCTTGCAAGGTTTCCTTTTCTTGTTGCTTTTTCCTAACTGTGACCCTTGGGATCAAAAAGGGAGACAAGGAGTTGTTTAGAATATATATAGTACAAGACTAGGCTAGGGACAATTTCATGTCTTGTAAGAGGTAGAATGACTAATCTTACATGCTTAAAACTTATATCTTCTTTGTCTTGTGGTATTTGCCGTGATCTAGGGACCAAGGGGGACACAAATTGGGCAAAGATGGCTATTTGATCCATTGGTTAACAAGTAACATTATTTATTAGTGTTAGTGGAGGTGTAGGATGATTTAATTTCAACTTGTAGGTGTATGTAAGTATGAATTCGGTTTTAAGGTGAGGTGAGTGAGTATTTAAGAGATTTTTGAGTATTAGGAGTATTAGTGATTACTTGTGGAAGTCTAAATGAGCTCATGGTTTGCCATGCATGCAAAACCATAGTTTTATTGCGTTACGTAAACGTTTTACGTAACCAATAAAAATAAAAAGCGTAAAGTTATAAATTATCATCCTAATAACTTTATAACACTTACTTGACGTAAACATTTAATTGTTTGATGCCCGTTTACGTTAAATGATCATTTTTAGTTTACGCGATTTAGCTAAACGGTAGATATTAAAAGCGAACGCGTAAAAGCCTAAAAATAAATAATGGAATAAATGAAGTCGTAAATGACCTGAAAATGCGAGATGTTACAGTCTCCACCCGTTAGAAGAGCTTTGTCCTCAAAGCTTAAGACGTTGTAGTGGATGAAGACGCCTGATTTGTGAAGAGATGTGGGTATTTCTTTTTGAAAGAATCTTCACGTTCCCATGTGAACTCAGGACCTCTCCTTGAGTTCCAGCGAACCTTAACGAGTGGTATGCGGCTTCGCTTTAATCGTTTGATCTCCCGTTCCATAATTTCGACGGGCTCTTCCACAAATTGAAGTTTATCATCAATATGTAGTCCTTCCAACGGAACGGCTAATGGTTCGTCGGAGTAACATTTCTTCAAGTTGGATACATGGAATGTATTGTGAACCCTGCTCAACTCTTGAGGAAGCTCAAGCTTGTAAGCAACGGATCCGATCCTTTCTAACACCTTGAAAGGTCCAACATATCGAGGGTTTAACTTTCCCCGTTTGCCAAAACGTACGACCCCTTTCCAAGGTGAAACCTTGAGCATAACCTTATCCCCGACTTGGAACTCCATCGGCTTACGCTTTGAGTCTGCGTAACTCTTTTGTCGGTCCCGAGCGGCTTGAATCCTTTGCTTGATCTGGATGATTTTCTCGGTCGTTTCTTGAATCAAATCTGGACCGATGAGTTGAGCTTCTCCGACCTCGGCCCAACAAACAGGTGAACGACACTTCCGACCGTAAAGTGCCTCGAATGGTGCTGCCTTGATGCTAGCGTGATAACTGTTGTTGTATGAAAATTCGAAAGTGGTATTGGTCACCACCAAAAATGTGTAACGTAAATACATATAGTCACACACCAAAAAGTTTTCGTGTGTGACAAAAGGTCGCCGACCATAGGTCACCCACGGTCACGCATTTCGAGTTAGTCCACACATAAGAAAGCTTAGTGGTTCGTATCCACGTTTTTTGTGTACTAAATAAGGACATATTTAGTGACCGTAAATAATGTCAAACCAACAAAGCATGATTTTTGTATATTTAAGTCAATAACCAATTAAACAAATAGTGCCAAAAGTGTTAATATGTGTACCATATGGTGTTTAAAGTGAAGAAATTGTATTTTGTGGTGAGCTATTGATTCATCCAATGTGCACATGAATTTTAATTTGTGTGACCTTTTTTAATATTTAGCCACATAAAGCATGTTTTGTTTTGGTATTTAGTCACATACAACTAGGGGGGGGGGGGGGGGGGGGAGGCAAAAAGTGACCAAAATGTTAATAAGTGTGACCATATGGTGTTTAAATTGAAGAAATGTGTATTTTGTGTGACTATTGATCATCCAATGGCCACATGAATTTGAGGTTTGTGTGACCTTTTGTAATATTTAGCCACACAAAGCATGTTTTTTTTGTATTTAGTCACATACAAGTAAGCATAAAGTGACCAAAAGTGTTAATAAGTGTGACCATATGGTGTTTTTTAAAAAAAAAAAAATTGAAAAAATTGTGTCTTTTTGTAGGACTAATGTTTCAATCCCAATGGCCACATGAATTTTATGTTTGTGTGGCCATTTATAATATTTAGTCACACAAAGCATGTTTCTTTTGGGTGTTTAGTCACATACAATTAAGCATAAAGTGGCCAAAAGTGTTAATAGTCACACATCAAATTAAACAAAGAGTGACCAATAATGTTGATAAGCGTGACCATATTATGTGAGTGCATCTTTTAGTCACATATAACAAATCAATAATTTGTGTCATTATAATAACTATAAATAAATAAAAATATATCTATATATATATAAATATAATATATATATATATAAATAATAACAAATTTCAATTAAAACAAAAAGCAATTTCAAATTATAAACTAAAACTTGAATGTATCTAACTGAAACCAAATAAACAGTGAAATATCATACTAATCAAATTCTCATCTAAACACAATCTATGAAACAATACGTAATATTTTCATAAGGAATAGTTTATTTGCTATCTTAACAAAAAAAGATTCAATCTGCTACATGTCTCTCTTCTGTCAGTGGAGCTCGTCATCCTACCTCACTATCAACGATCACCATTACCATGGCTACAACCACAACACAATGTACTACACAAACACGCGTACCTTAAAAATAAAAATCGAAGGTACTGCAATAGCACAAACTTCTTTAACAGCACTAATATACTCGAACAGGATTAACATATATATTGGCAGCATTAATTTCCCTTAATCCCAATAGCAGTATTAACAAAGAACCAACAGAACTAATATATAAGCAGCATTAATAACTACGAACAGGCAACACTAATATTATAGTGACAACATTAATGTTAAGCAGTATTTACCATGAGCATAATTAAAATCTTATGCAACTTTAATGTAAATCTACAATACAGAGATGAGAAGCAGCTTACCAGGACAGAGTGTCAGGTATTCCCAAGTACAGCAGCAACGAGATACAAACAACTTCTTCAAATGTTAAAAGAATATCAAATCTGATGAACTGCTTCGTGTTAATCTGCGGGTCTTTAGACATATGCAGAACTTGTTCCTTGACAAGAATCGTTAAGCAAATAGGGGGAAAGACGCTCCATGCTTATTTGCAACATAGTTTGCTTCAAACACTTGTTTAGGCAGAAAACTCATTGTTTTGCAGCCAACTGGGAAATCATAGTTAATTGTTAGATACCTGTGATAACTAGTATATTTTCAAAGGGAAAATGAGATAATTACGAATGACAGTAGTAGAAAAAAAATATATGCATAAAGAAGGAAATTACAATTTCTTAGCCAAGCCAACAGAACAATCAGCTCATCGAGAAGTATGGGACTTTCTATGGATAATGGCGTCAGTAGTAGGGAAAGTAGAGTAATGACGGCTTTGAAGGGTAAGCTTCTGATACCTGTTGTATACAGTCTGTCACACGGAGAGCTGAATGTGTGAGCATATATACATTGATTTACTTTACAATGTAACTTAAGAGAACCCGAATAAAAATAAAAGTCACCTTCTCCCTAATGACTGTGAATGGCCCTTCTGATTGGCAATGAGAGCAGGAACGACCGACAACCTCTGCAGTAGACAACTTTTGAAGAAAAAGAACCCAAAAGTGGATGTGCACATAGTTACACGTATATTCACTTCCACAAGTTTAAAAACTTCAGATATCGGGAGACAACTCCTACTATACCGGAAAAGTTTCAACATAGTCATCTCTGGCAAAATGGAATAACAGCAAAAAATATCATAGAGACATCCAACAAACTGTTAACAAATCCTAATATCCAAACCAAAAGGTATAGATCTATCATGATATATATATATATATATAAAATTATATATATATATATATATAAATATACTAAATAAATATATATATATATATATTCCGTACTAATTGAAACTTAAATGCACGCACAATTACATAGGCAAACGGAAAAGGGTTAGTTTAGAAAAAACGCTTTAGAAGTCTATATTAAATTACTTTTAGTACGGTCAATATGTAATGCAACACAATATATACTAAACTGACCCGTGTAATTTTGTAGTATGGGTCACTTTAAAAAACATTAACTCGTAATAGCACACAATTTATAAACCCAATCTAAATTGACATATTTGAACTAATAGCCGATATGGGTCAGTTTAGTAAATGCTAGAACAATATGTTAGTTGCAGCCTTAGTTGACCCATTCAAACTAATAGCCGATATAGGGCAGTTCAAATTATAAACCTAACAAGTTATAAGGACAAATAATTATAAACCCATTCAAATTATAAACCCATTTAAATTATAAAACCCATTCAAACTAATAGTTGAAGTATTTTAACTTAGATGATTCAAAATGCACTCATGGTAGTTGCATCCTTCTCATAGAATGAGAATTGTACCTGCAAATTGTACAATAGCATTATGAAAAGAACCTATTGCAAAATAGCTTGACAGATTGTTCTAAATGCATATTGGTATGTGCTTAATTACACATACCATTTATCCATTTAAAACGCACTTAAAAGATAAAAACCTACCAAAAATACAATTGTATTTGTAGATTGCATTTGTATTGGTGCAGGAAACGGATATCTCACAAAATACGAAAACCCAAGTGCAAAAAGCGACAAAACAAGACACGAGATGGAAATGTGGTGTGAAAGACTAAGCCCAATCAAATTCAAGTCAACTCCGAGAAGAAAAAGCAAGAAAAATAAAACTTGAGGGTCAAAAATGCCAAACCCCTAAGTTATATTATTATATAAAACCACAAGGTGCTGATTATGCCAATTTGAGAGACTTCATTTATAAAAGAAAGAAATTGGCAAAATAGAATGAAAGAATAAAGATGTTGAGGAGCTTTCTTGTACACCAAACCAACATTCCCTTAATCATCTTCACCTCTCTCTGACCACAACCCAACTTTTATAAACCCTTTTCCAACCTCCGCCAATAACAAAACCGCCAGCACCTGTTTTGCTCCATACTTCTCCTGGCAAAATCACTCACATCCTACAAATCATTCATCCACCTACTTGACCCCCCAGCTTTATAAAGTCCATGTTGGCAATCCCTCTCCATTCCCAAAGCATTTCGATGGCTGAGATTGTCTCCAAAGAAGCTCAAAAGAAATCAAAGGCTGGGATTTGCTCTTGATTCTCCTCACACAACTAGCACACTTGGTTTTATCTCTCCAAAGAAGCACAAGGTGCAAGTCCAATACTTCAGCTATATATAGAGCTTCTTGTAAGCCTTTGAAATATATCTTAGAATCTAGTTTTAATTTTTAGTATAACTTAGCTTATTTTCAGTCATTTACAGCTTTTGCTTTCAGCTTTGTAACATTTCCAAGTTTTAATGCAAATTTAAGTTTTTAAGTCAATTTACAATACCAGTGTTAAGTTTCTTAATCATATTGTTTTGTGTTCAAAAGCTCTCATTACAGCTTGTTTACAAACTGTTTTAACTAAGTGAACTTAAAAAGTTAAGTAGTTAAGAGAATATCACACCAGTCACTCTCAAAATTACCTCAGCTTATGTTATGGATGATAAGCCAGTTCTGGATGGGCTTATGGACTCTCACTAGCTAGCAAAGCTAGGGCTTGTAGATTCATTGTTTGACCCTGTTTAGAGCAAGGGTTTTGTAAGTCTATCTCTCTTTCTCTTATTATTCTTACTTTCAGCAGAACTGCTAGTTATAAGTTAACACTGCTAGGCTAATTCATGCTTATTTAAGTGCTTAATCTTAATCATAATTGCTTATAAGTGTCTTATTTTGTTGATAGATAGTCTGTTTTTACTTAATTTGAAAGAAAAATGATTTTTAAGGGGTATTTTCAACTAGCAGTACTAACCTCAAGTTAGTACTGCTGGTTCACTTTTGGAACAGCACTAACTTAAAGCTACCAGTACTAACTCCAAGTTAGTACTGCTAGTTCATTTTCTTGGATTTCAAAGGTAGCAGTACTAACTAACACTAGCAGTACTAACTCCAAGTTAGTACTGTCAGTTAAAACTGTTAGTACTGGCAGTTCAATTTAGCTCATCAGCTTATTATTTCAGTTTGTTTAAGATTTCTTTAGCTTTTTAGAGTAGATTAAGCCTATTTTAGTTTACTGTTTTCAGTAGAACTTATTTGTCTTTTCAAAATAATTTTAAGAGTTAATCAGTTTTAGTTTTCTAGCTTATTTACAATTATAGTCTATTCTGGTTGCTTATTCTTATGCTTAAGTGCTTATTTTGGGTAGTTAACCTTCTGTTTTAGCTTATTTGCTTATTTCCTGTTTAATTGTGTTTTGTTAAAGCTAACAGTACTAACTCTAAGTTAGTACTGGTAGTTAATACTGTTAGTACTGTTGTGTCTCTCTTGTTTTAATTTAGCTTAATTGCATGCTTAATTTGCTTATTTAGATTTAGATTAGCTTATTTGTCTGTCTTAAGCTTATTAGAGTTTATTTATGCCTTAGTGTAAAAGTTTTTAGTGTTTTGCCTTTAGTAGCTTTCATGCTTGTTCTAGCTTATGTTCCTTGATTATCTTTGTGTTCATTTGCCTATTAAGTTTAGTACCCAATCATATTCACATTCCTTGTTACATTCAAACACCAATCATCAATCGTCTTTCGATAATCCATCTCTAGCCTCGTTGGGACATAACGACCCGGGAACACTCTATACTGCTTCCGGTTTTCTTGATCTCGCGTGATTTCGTCCCTTGGTGTATTTATGTCATATATAGATAGGTTTTAAGGGGTGAGTTCGCGCGTGACCAAGCACTAAGCCTAACAGTTTTAGGTTTTTCCAAACTATCCTTACTAGTCTTAGATGCAGTAGTAATAGTTTTACTCACTTTAGTCTTATAGATAGAATCATCTAACCCAGCAAAGGATAAGTCAGGTCTTGAGGGCATGTAGTTCCTAGTATAGGGAGGGGGAACGGCATGATATCTCTCAACCTTTTTAAACCGATCATTTACTAGATTATCATCCCCATCACTTTCACGACTTTTATACACATTATCAAGCACTTTACTCTCATTCAATTGTTCATCAAAACCAAGACCAGTCTTGTCTTTAGCAGTTATTTGACCATTTATCAGTTTAGTTAGGTTCTTTGATGATTCTTCAAATATTTCTAGTTTAAGTTTCAAATCATCTTTCTCTTTTAAAGCTTCTTCTAACTAATTTTTAAGGTCTTTGATAGAAATATCTTTCACTTGAACATCATATTTAAAAATGCAATATCTTCTTCATAAACAGCTTCATTCTTTTCATGAACAACTATCCTAGCTTATAATGATTCTAATCCCATTTGATAACCTAATATTTCTAGATTAGATTTATTAAAAGTTTTACGCTGTTGATCATACTATTTTTGAAGAGCTTCATATGATTTTAAACAATCTTTAGAGCAAGTATGTACCTCAGAGTCTGAACTTGATGAACTTGATCAACCTTGAGATGTATAGGTCATTAGAGCAAAGTTTATGATGCCTTCTTCATCCTAAAAGCTCCAATCATAACCACTTATCCCATCTTGAACAACCAAGGCATTAGTAGTAGATGTGTCCACTGGTGCGTTCCTTCTTAGATCATCTCTATTTCTATTCCCTTGATTCCTTGGTGCCCTGCATTCTCTGGCAAAATGACCTCTCCTATGGCAGTTTTAGCATTTGACCTTTGTCTTGTCAAAGCTAACAGTCTCTTTGCCATTTAAATCCAGCTTCCTTCCTGTTTTCTTTATGAACCTCTTAACTCTCATGGTAAGCATTGCCATTTGCCATTTGAGATCCATTTCTTCAAGATCATCAACATCAATCTGTTCTAAATCTTCATTGTCTAACTGTGAGGCATTGGATTGGTTAGCAAAGAAAAAAACATAACATCATCAGCATATGATGCAGTAGAAGCTTGATCTTTAGAACTAGCAGCAGAAACACTATGAGCAATATTAACTATTTCATTTGTGATACTGGAGTTATCAGAGGAAACAAAGGCCACATTCTAGGAATTTGAGTTTGAACTTGATTGGCCTTTGATCTATGATTCATAAACCTTCAGATTATTATATAAATCATCCATGCTTAATGTGTATAGATCAGATTTGTTTCTCATGATTAAAGC
>BQNB010134269.1:0-18336 GCA_026074375.1 Tanacetum coccineum | reverse complement strand
GAATCCAAATTATCTTTAGAATATGTGCAAGCTGCAAAAATCCAAGTGTGGATTAGAACATGCGTCTAGGAGCTGGAATCTTAAGTTTAAATTAATGATTTGATTTTGATTGAAATAAAGATAACTCCTAAGTACGCCTTAAAGCTAGTCGGAGCATTATGGATTGTCTTTCTTATATCTCATATGTCGTCAACATATTGGAAATAATATTTCACCTAAGCTAGATTTTAATCCTTAGTTTGGAATAATATTTCTATCGAGAAATATAAGAAATAAAACATACAACCTTAGAGGATATGTTTATTAGGATAGACATACGCGATTAACAAGTCTAATATAATATGACACATCATTGAGCAAGACTCAAAATTCTATCTCACTTGATAAGATTGAACACATGCATGAAAATGTTTAGTTTAGCTAAAGGTTTCATTATGTATGTCATGATATGTATTAAACTAAATGTAACACTTGCATGAATGCAAGATGAATCGACAACCATAGTAACTAAGTGAAAGTCATTAGACTACTATTGAAAGAACATTCTAAAACGCCTGCAAAGGACTAAATACATGTTCATCGTTTATGGATTTTTTATAAGAAGATTAGTGTTGAGCTTATACATTAATGCTTATTTTGATGATGCTCAATTATAGTCATGGAAAGATTTCATCATAAATGATAATACAACTGACTAGACATGCTTGATTGAAAGTATTGTTGCACTATTCATTAAAGAATAAGAATGCTTCACAGTTTGGGAAGTTGTTAAGAAGACTGTCTTAAATAGGTGGGTTTGCTTGCTTCAAACAACCTATGTAATGTATTGTGGCGATGCTAGTATTACTGTATTAGCACTTGAACGCACATATATAAAATGACAATCATCGTATTATTCAGAACATTTACTGGTTGTGAGTTTTGAAATAAGTATTCTCAAAGTTTACTCAGATGACAACTTAGTTGGTACTTTTAAGAAGTCAATGTATTGTAACAAACATCTTTATCATGCTAGGAACATTGAACTTCAACCTGCTAGTAGTCTCATGTATATCTGTCTTTAGTATTTGGATAATGGAACCTTAAGCAGTTGTATTAAGCAATGAATTGATATACCTGGTATGATCATCATATTTTCATGTTTAAATCCATGAATAATTTATTTATTCTAGATCGTCCATTGTCAGTTGATGATACGAGAGTATCATTGAAATAAGGTAAATGTGAGTGTTTTGGTCATATTCATATAGTATGAATATTAATAGATGATACCGCCAAACTCATATGTTGTTCATTGTGAACATTGGACTGACCCAACCTATGAGAAATCACTACATGGATCGGCGTTAATAGTAAATCTCGCAAGTGGTTATGTCTCTTATCCTTAGACTTGAGATGCAAGTAGGTTTTGAGTGTGTGGAATGTCAATCTTTGATATGGTTCAACGCTGACCTGAACAAGGATGCTATAAAGGCCATCTTCAAGAGGGATGTGAAACACATGACGGACATGTGCAGTCAAAATAAGATTTGTTCCTCTACATGTTTTGGAGTTAGATACTACTAGGCCATTCGATGATTTGAACAAATGTATGTGTGGCTGTTAGGATCATAAAAGTGTCAATTATGATACTTTAGGTGGTTTTAATTATTATTAATGTTTTTACTTTATTTTATAAGTAGAAAGTAGTTTGTATAAGGAGAAATACACTTAAAGTTAAAAATAGCATATTATCCAAAGAATATGGACTAGATTGCAAATTAGGGAAAATAAAGGAAGAGAAGCTAATCCTCCACTCTCCTATAAATACCCCCTTATCAACATTAGGGGGTTAAGGATTGTAACTCTCACTTTCCCTTCTATTTCTCTTTTCTTTATAAAATTTGAAAAATTGTGAAAGTCTTGCCTTCCTCTCTTAATTCTCTATATTCTTAACCTTTCTATATCGTGTGATTCAAGATAAAATGTGACCTAACAAGTGGTATCATACGCCATTAGAGATTGTGAGTGATCTATTTCATGATTGATTACGTTATCGAGTTTGACGTGGTGAAATTCAGTGGAATTCGGTACTTTCGAGTGGTTATTTGAGCTTATTGAGCATTTTCAACATCCTATATCATAATTACACTCATTTTCGACAACAATTATGGATAAGACGTGATCATTTTGGTTAGTTTGAGCAATTTCGGTATCCTTTCGTGTGTTCTATACAAATTCTAGAAGGTATTTGATCGCTACGAACAAGTTTGTCGAAGTTTAGTCATTTTCAGAAGTCTTATTGTTGTTAGATCGAGTTGTAATAGTTGTAAGTGTTTTCGGTTTTATCGAAAAACGTATATTAGGTGTTTTTCTCAAATTCAGAAGTTGTTACCGAGTTTTAGCTATTACACAAGTTTTCGGTTATATCAAAAATTTTGTATTAGGATCAAGTTTCTTTTTCAGAATTAAGTCAAAGAGGTGTAATAGATACATAATTTCTCGGTTTTATCGAAATTTGTGTTAAGAAAACAAAATTCGATATCATATCACATTCTTGACACAATTTTGGTTTTATCAAAATTGTGTTAAACGGGAAAAAGGATAAGTTTTGACATTATAATATAGATTTGTGAATCGTAAAGTGATCATATATTTTGGTTTTATCAAAATTGTGCTCATTTTTAGATTCTAAGTGTGAAAACCACATTTTTGGTTTTATCGAATTTATGCTATTCTTTTTTAGAAACACTTTAAACGGATCAATTTTCAACAAAATTGATATTATTACGGTTCTATCGTGATTGATATATCGAATTTTTATTGAAAAGGTTTTCAAAAAGGGTGTATATCGAATTTTGAATTGTCTGAGTTTAGAATTGTTCGAGAAATGTTTTGAAATTCATTTTAACCGAGAAAAGTATTGTCCGAGATATATTGTGTCCGAGATTCCAATTTTGGGTATTTTTTCAACTATGTTATCGTATTTTGGATATTCTAGTCATGTTACTCATTTTCGAAGCTGGTCATCGAATTTGTGACACGTGTCTTATAGAATTTGTTAAATTCGACAAAAGTGTCAAACTACACAAGTTGTGAAGTTTATGGTAAATCACAAATAGAAATCTTTTTCGTCTACAAAGATCTAATCTTTGAGTCACAAGATATGTCAACTTCTAATACACATCAATAATCTCTTGCTGATGTCGGTTCTGAGATTAGACCTTCGATGCTTGAAAGCGGCAGTTATATACCATGGGCAAGCCATTTCAGAAGGTACCTCAATTAAAAAAAGAAAATAGAAAGTGGCTTAACAAGGCAATTGATGAAGATCCATATGAGTTCAAAAACTACACTCCTCCTGATTCCCAAACACCAAGGATGCAAACAGAGGAAGTGTTAACAGGAGATGATTTGAAACACTATGAAGTTGAGATTGAGGCGATGAATTTGATTTTAATCTCTATTCTAAATGAGATATATAATTCTGTGGATGCTTGTACAACTGCAAAAGCCATGTGGGAAAGAGTTGAACGATTAATGCGAGGAACTGTGCAAAACAAAGTTGACAGGGAAACACACTTCAATAATGAGTTTGATCAATTCGTTGCTGAACCAGGAGAAGCACTTGTGTCAATCTACAATCGTTTTGCTCAGCTAATGAATGATCTGGAATGAAATGGCATCACATTTCCCTTAGTCACTGTCAACACAAAGTTCCTAAACTGTTTACAACCTGAATGGCTGAAGTATGTCACTCAAGTTCGTCTTGTAAAATGATTAACAGAAGATACTTATGATGATTTGTTTGATTATCTTCAACAATTTGAGAAATTGGTTAACGCATCTAGAGTAAAGAAATTGGAAAAGTCTCATGATCCTCTTGCGTTGGTGGCTCATACGGGTTCTTCTTCTAGAACTTCATCACCTTACTATGTCACACATCCCTCCTTAGTAGTTGATTATGATGATGACTATCAAAGGGATGCACTTCAAAGCAATTATGAAGATCCACTCACTTCTGCAACGATGTTACTTGCTCGCGCGATCACTCAACCTTACTCTAATCCAACAAATAATCGTCTTCATACTTCTTCCAACACCAGAAATCAAGCTATTATGCAAGCTGACAGGATCAATATTCAAAGCAGAAATTCAGGAAATGATGGCAGAAATACAAGACGTTCATATGTTTAAGAGGAAATCATTGAGGGAAACAATGTTCAGAATGATGTTAGGAATACACAGAGAACTCTCCGAACTACGTCTTCAGGATCTGCTGCAAATGTTCAATGTTACAATTGCAGTGAGAAAGGTCATTATGCTCGTAATTGTCCGAAGCCAAGAGTTCAAGATTTAAAGTACTTCATGGAACAAATGTTGCTAGCAAAACAGGATAAAGCAGGAGTAACTCTTACCGATGAATGAATGACTTTCTTGTTGCTAATGCTACTCGGATGGAATAAATTGAGGAGTTAAGTGAAAATATATGCTTGATGGCCAGAATTCAACCAGCAAACATTGATTCTGATGCAAGGCCAAGCTATGATTCTGTATTTCTTAGTGGGGTACAAACACCATCCACTAGTTATGTGAACCCATTATTTGCTAAAGATAATCAAGAGCAAAAGTATCTGAAGCGACCTAAAATTATTAACGATATAATTGGTGATGATCAAATTGATAGCAATATTATATTTGATGCACCAAATGTAGATGTTAATAGTTGTAGTGTTGAATACGATAACAATGTTCAAGCATCATATGCATTAAAACAATTAGCTCTAAATGCGTATAAGGAAGATGATAAACAACAAATAAATGCTAACAAAGTAAAACAACAAAACAAAGTTTTAACTCTACAAAGTAAAACAACAAAACAAAGTTTTAACTCAATAGCTTGAGTTGTATAAGGAAAAAGTTTGGGTTTTTGAGATGAGTAAATGAAATAACACTATCTTTTTTAATGAATTTATTGAGGCTGATAATAAAGCACGACGATTATAAAACGATTTATAAACTCAATTTATTCATGATCAAGACATTATTCGAGATCTAGAACAAAAATAGGATAATTTACAGTTGTATGTTGTTGAATTAAAAATTCAAATTGTGGAACTTTAAAAGACACAAACAATTTTGAAATGAAAGATGAGTGAAAATACAAATAAATATCATTATTGGGCCAATTTAGTGCCTAATTGTCCATTGTACATGATTTGTATGAAAAATATATGGTATTCGCTATTTTATACATATATTTTACCATGAAAAACGAACCCAAAAGACCAAAAACATAATTAAAATTGCAAATATATGCTTGTTTTTGTGTTTGTGTATGTGCAGGTACGGATATCAAGAAAAGGACAAAAATAATGACAAAACCGGACAAAACCGAGCATGGGATTGGAAAGAGCGCGAGAAGACGAGTTCAACGGTTCCTTCGGATTTTATTGGGCCAGCCCGTGACCCACCTAATGGGCCAGGCCAGCCCATGTTATTTATAAGCCCAAACCATGATTAACTAAATACTTACAAATAAAATGAATTGAGATGAAACTTATACTCCACATCACGTGACCTTTTAATTAATTCCCAATCCTCGCATGTCTCTCCACTAATTTTTGCTCAACCAATGCTAATGCAACACGTGGCATAAATTGTTATGAAAAAAAGAAAAAGAATGGGACGAGTAATGTAAAAAGAAGAGGACAAGTTATATGAACTTGAGAGATATGCCTACATCACCTCACGTGCGAATGAATAAATATAAAGGGGATCATGTGACCACGCACTACTTATATGGAGGACGAATAATCAAAAGGCACGTGGCACAAAAGTTATATATCTCAATTTCATCTTCAGTTTAAATGAAAATTAATCCTGTGGACGAAAAATATTAAAAAATATAGTAAGAAGAAATGAAAGATGTTTTTTGATGCAACAGAAATAGTTGAATTTTAATTATACATAGACATAAGATATGAGCTTTTGATAAGGAGGACCAACTCTTGGAGCAAAACCTCAAGCCTGTAAAAACAAATCAGAAATGTTATGTGTTGTTGAGTCATGAGTGTGTCAACAATAATGTGCAAGATGAAATTGAGAAAATTCAAAGGGAATCCATTGAAATCCAAGAGGGAATTCAAAAACGAATAAACATTCTTGAAAATGATGTTTAAAGATGTCAAAAACAAAGTCTTGATTTTGAATTACAGTTACAGCATGAAAAGGAAAGACAAAAATGTGAATCTTCTTTGAAAAACGTTTACGAAACCTCTTGGATATCATCCGAAGGGAATGGAAAAATCTTGAGAGTGAGAATTTGTGTCTTGGAATTTCAAGTTTCAATCTTTGATAACCAAGAACGAGAATAATGTCAATATTGTTAGAATATCAAAAATTTGTTAATTCATAATCAATAAGACACGGAACTCAACTCAAGGTTAAATATATGGACATTGATTAGATCTATCTATTTTTGTTTCTTTAATATTTTACATTGTGAGTAATCAAGAGAAGACTATGATAGCGCTGATGTACGTGCACATAATCATGATCTTTTGAATGACAATAACTAGAGTTAAAAAGAAACGAGATGATAAAATGCTAAAAAAGGTTAAGTAGTGACACTAAGTTTGACAAACACAATGTTTCTAGAATCAACTTCTTTAGTGTTTAGACACCGCTCCCAAATAAGAAATTATTTTCACAAGAAAAGCTGTTGCTCCTAATATAGAAGGAAACATGTTATTATTATCATATAATAGTCATTTTAGACAGACTTCTAACTAGACAAAATAATAAAGAGGTGTGAAACAGTAGATCCAAAATGTCATAGACACGCCTGGAAAGTAGAACAAAGTGCACTAAGCAAACAGGGAAACAAATACAAAAAGAGCTAAGAGTGTTTTACCTTCTACAGGACTATGTGCTGCTTCTAGTGTTAGAAGATCATTGAATAGAGATTCACCATTAAAGAATAGTGTCTTATCCAACACTAGGAAATCATCAGAGAAAGTAGAAGTTTCTATTAGGAGCAAATAAAAAGACATATGTTTGTACGTCTAAGATGAAATTGTTTCAAACAGAAAAGATTTTAATTAATGTTGATGTTCAAAATGATCTTACAGCGAAGGATGTGTTGTGTGTTTCATGTGCTAAAAATTTGCTTATTCCATGTCATGATAAATGTCTTGCGAAATATAAATTAAATGTGCATTCGAAAGTTAGAAGGGCCTTATTCACTACTCCTAGAAAAGCAAAATCTGGTTTTTAAGTTACTACTCACGTGGTTTCAAAGACTAGGTTTTATTCAGACTACACCATGCTAAGTACTTATGACACTACTCCTCGTGTAAGTTTCCAGATACTAGATTGCTGCAGTTACTCCCTTATAGTTTGAATGAAGGTCTCCTAGTGCTTTTAAGTCATTTTCGGTATTTTGGGAGGACAATGTCACTTAGCAAATGACTCATGAATAATAAAATACGGAGAACTGGCGAGAATGATGGCACAAAGTGGGCACGAACTGCAACTCAAGTTGTTTGGTCTCCTATTATAGACGATTCTGAATGTGAGCTAATAGTAGAAGAGCACTATAACATCGGCTCCAGTTTTAAAAAAAAATAGGTAGCCAAAACGTCCACTTATCCATGTATGGTTTCTTCATGTGTGGCAGGTGGTTCAAATCATTTTGTGGATTGTTGATAGTGGATGTTCAAAGCACATGACTGGTGATCGTTCACTGCTAAAAAATTTCGTTGAGAAATTCATGGGGCAAGTCCGACTTTGGAATGATCATTTTTGACATCAATTACAGGCTATGAGAGATTATGTACAAGGAAATATAACTGTTGTCATGTATATTAGTGGTTGAAGGCCTAGGGAACAACCTCTTCAGGGGTAGTACCAATTCTGTGACGAGTGTAATGTAGAAGTTGCTTTTTGCTACTCTAACACAAGTGTTTATATTTGTAATCTAGAAGGAGATTGATTTGCTTACAGGTAGGGCTCGTGGAATCCAATTGTGTGTATTACTATCGTCATTCAGATATGGTATTATTCTTGACTGTTTGTCTTATCTCCAAAGCCACTTCAACAAAGTCATGGTTATGGCATCGCCGACTCTCACATCAAAACATCGGTACCATAAACGATCTTACCAAAAATGATTTGGTTGATGGTCTTCCTAAATTCAAATATAGTAAGGATATACCTAGTGTTCTGATGTGAGCTGGGGGAAAGCAATGAAATATTCTCATCACCTAAAGATTGGTTTCCAGCGCTGTGTTTTAATAGGAATTGCTAAATATGGCTGACTTTGATGATGCGTCCTCATTGGGGTAGCAACCATCAACGGATCGCCTCGCAAAAGGAAAGTTATAGTTCTGTTGATCATTAGATGATTATTCTCACGATTCGTATGGTATATTTTCTGTCAACTCAAGATGAGATTTCCAGTGATCATAGAAGAAAGTTTCTGCTCAGTTCAGCTTGAATTAGTACCAATACCAAGGCTCATATGATTCGAACTAGACAGGAAACCGTGAGTGCTTAACCTCGGCTTATTCATTAAGCTTTGTGTTTCCTAGATCTTCGTGAGCTTAATCTTAAGTTTTAAATAGTTTAGTTAGCTAAAAAAATTCGGTTTGTTTATTTTTCTTTTTACTATTTCGATGTGCTTATTTCTATAAGCTTATTTACCTTTTGAGCTTATTCGACAATTAATAAGGGGGCGACGAGTGTTGTTGTACACTCGGCTTATTTTTAAGCCTTAGTCCTCCTTTAGATCGAATAGCTTATTAGCTTTTAGCTTATTTTTCATTTTAGCTTAATCCTTTTAGAAGCTTAATCAAGTAGCTTATTTTATAGACCTATTCCTTAATTATACTCGTTTCTCGTTCACTTTTATAAGTTGAACACCTTAGTTTCGAGTGGAATTAGATCTATAGTTTATAGTTTAGCTTATTGTCTTTTACTATTCATAGCTTATTATATTGTTTAACTCTTTCTTGTTTTATTGTTGATGAAAACTTGTTCTACACTTTGGCAAGGAGCTTAAGGGTTACATAAACTAGCTTATTTTCTAAGTTTAGAGCTTTATTAAGAGTTTACTAGCTTATTAGTGTATAAAGTTCCAAACTTTATCATCTAATAAGTAAATAAAGTCTAATAGAGAAATAAACTTGGCATTTTGCTTTGTTTATGTAATCGGGTGTTTTTTTAATCGATTCGGTTCATCATTCAGTTCTATTCTCTTTCTCTTTTCAATACAAGTAGTTTAGATTTATTTAGCTAAAAATGATTATGTTTGCTTATTTGTTGATTAGTATGCTTAGTGAGTAGATTTTATTTATTTGTTTAGTGAATTAAGTGTGATTATAAAAGTGGAAATATTGATTAGTAATTTTTGGATTACTTAGATTGGTGTTTTGATTATTTGAGCGGGCAAAAGCCGTAAGAATAAATAGGCATTAATTTAGTAATCGATATCTTGATAAAAATTGTTTTCAATAAAAACCAACGTTGCGAGAAGATAATTTATTTGAAAGGTATTGATTCAACAATAAGGACTCAATTATATATTTAATTCACACTTAAGGATCTAAACATTTCACTTAGCAAGCATATCTTTTTTATATATTCATCTTTCGTAGATTATTAGCTTGCTTATTGATATCTAGCTTTTTATAGTTTATTATCATTTTATTCTTAGTTTTAAAACCAAAAACCAAAATATTTGACAATCAATCATCAAATAAAACACTTCGTGAATTTCAAATTCATCTCTCGTTGGGACACGGCATCCGGAAGATTAACTACTACTTGTCCTCAAGTAATTTTTATATCTATACGGGATACTTATATATACTATTACTCGACTAGTCGTTATCGACGAATCATCCATCAATTCCGTTGCATAACAAGTGCATAATCATGAAGACTCACCTTTGACATCTTCAATCATCGTTAAAGAACATGAGGCTCCTCCCATTGTAACTACATCCGAAGAACAAACTTCTCCAATCTCCTTGAATGAGGCTGATGATTTTGATGGTAATATGGTCTTTGGAACAAGTAGTTGGTGACCCATCCAAACCTGTGATGACTCGACAAAGACTTCACACTGATTTTGAGGTATGCATGTTTGCATTAACCGTCAGCACCCTTGAATCAAAGAACATTAAAGAAGTCATGTCAGATCACAGTTGGATAGAATTAATGCAAGATGAGTTGGATAGAATCAATGCAAGATGAGTTGCATCAATTCAAGAGACTAGATGTTTGGGAACTAGTTCCTAGACCAGATGGAAAGAATATAATTTCTGTCAAATGGCTCTGGAAGAACAAAAGTGATGCAGAAAATATTGTTATTCGAAACAAATCTTATCTTGTTGTGAAGGGTTACAAGAAGGAAGAAGGCATCTATTTTAAGGAATCCTTTGCTCCTGTTGCTTGTCTTGAAGCCGTTTGAATGTTCGTTACTTTTGATGCACATAAAAACATTACAATCTTTTAGATGGATGTTAAGACTGCATTTCTCAATGGTCCATTGAAAGAAGAAGTTTATGTTAGCCAACCTGATGGATTTGGTCGGGATCGGACTTTCCAGATCTTGTATATAGGTGAAGGATATGCTCCTATACGGTCTCAAATAGATCAAACGAGCATGGTATGACAAACCTGTCTATTCTTGATTGAAACGCCATTTTACTAAAAGTATTGTTGACTAACTTTGTTTACTCGACGTCAGGGAGGAGACATTATACTTTGTTCCAAGTATATGTGATCGGGACACCCTTTTTGGGTCTACAAAATCCAGATTTTTCATAAACGATTTGCAAATCTTATTGAAAAATACTTTGAAATGTCTATGATGGATGAACTAAAGTTCTTTCTTGGACTTCAAGTTCATCAATCACCCCGTGGCATATTCATTAGTCAGTCACAATACGCAATTGAGCTTTTAAATAAACATGGTATGGATGAATGTGTCTCCATGAGCACACCTATGGCCACTGAGAGACTAGATGCTGATTTACAAGGCACTCCTACTGATCAAACGACTTATCGTCAAATGATTGGAGGGCTCATGTATCTAACAGCCAGTCGACCAGATATTGCATTCGCACCTTTATTTGTGCTCGTTATCAAGCACGTCTTACGGTCAAACACCTCAAAGAGGTTAAGCGGATCTTTCGGTACCTAAGACAGTCCTATAACATGGGCCTATAGTATCCGAAGGATTCTGGATTTGAACTAATTGCATATTTAGACGCAGACCATGCAGGATATAAAGACGACTGCAAAAGCACATCAGGAGGCTTACAATTCTTAGGTGAAAAGCTCGTGAGCTGGAGTTCTAAAAAGCAAGATTGTACTGCAATGTCAACAGCTAAAGCTGAGTATGTATCATTATCTGCGTGTTGTGCACAAAGTCATACTTTGGATTATGCGAACACAAAAATACGGAGTATGGTTACAAGTATAACAGAATACGATGTATTGCGATTCAAAAAAGCGTGTATAGCTTTCTCATGCAATAGTGTTCAGCATTCACGTACAAAACACATAGACATCCGATATCATTGTATTAAAGAATACGTTGAAAAGAGAACGGTGGAATTATACTTTGCCAGAACAGAATACTAACTTGCGGATCTATTTACTAAAGCTCTTTTCAAAGAATGCTTTGAGTACTTTTATCATCGCATTGGTATGAGATGTATGACTCCAACACAGTTGGAAAGTCTGGCAAAGTTGTCTTCTTGAAAAAGATTACATCAAAATTGTAAATAAGTTTTTCAAAAACAAAATAAAAAATTGAAAAATACAAAAACTCAAAAAGATTTTATTGATGTTTTTCAAAATCAAAAACAAAATAAAAATTGAAACATATAAAAATCCAAAAAGATTTCCTTCATGTTTTCAAAAACAAAAACTAAATATAAAAATAAAAATATTAAAGGACAAAAACATAATTAAATTAAAACCACATGTCTTCTCATTATAATTAGATTCATGATTTGATATTTTCATCATACTTGTTTTCAATGTCTATACGAGATCATGATCTGAGGGAGAGTTATTTTGATAACAAATGTGTTCTCATTGTCAAAACATGTGTTTTTGTAATTCCCATTCATGTACATTACCTGAATTTTAATTTCACATTGCTTTTAAAATCTAATAAAAATAATTATCTCTCGAATATTTGATAGTTTTTTATGGTATAATTTAGAAGAGGAGTTTTTCATTATTTTGTGAAAATTTGGATTTTGAAAAAGGAAAATTTCCATTAACGGACTAACTGTGCAAAGGGATCATACTCCAAAGGGGAGTTTTTGAAATTTCTAGAAATTAAATTCGGTATCTAAAACTACAAGGGCCAAATATGTCATTTATTAAACAAAATTTCAGAATGAAAAACTCCAAAGACTGAAAGTGTAAATTTTCAAACTTCAAAATTCGGACAGTATATAAAGAAATTAAATTTCATTTCTTATTTTTTCTTATTCCAAATTTGCTATCGAGAAAGAAGAAAGATCAAGTTTTTAATTTTGAGTTTATTACAATGATTACAACGTCTTTCTCTTCTCAAACATAAGTAAAGATTGGTTTTATATGTTTTGGAAATGGATTTTTGAGATGTTCTTGAGATCGAATTTAAATTCGATGAGAATCAGGGTTTTCGAATTTGAAGTTTTTGAATATTGATGGTAGATTTAGGCTTATTAATGCTAATAATAGTGTTTGTGTATAGTTAATTGACATATAAACTGATGAAAATCGACACGCTGGTCAAAATTCAAAAGTCTTCAAAAGTTATCGAAATTGATATAAACTTGAATTGTTGACTAAATCTTGGTTATAATGGACTCAACCTAGTCTAAAAAGAATAAGAAGATCGAATTTGTTGATTTGGCAAGAAAACTATTTTCGACAAGTCAAAATCTAAAAAAGTCAAAATTCAGAAAAGTCAAATTTGAAAAAGTCAAAATTTAGAAAAGTCAAAGCTTATTTTTCAAAATGTCGAATTTATTAGAAAATGCACAAAATTTTTAGGGGGCTTACTAGACTTAGTGTATGTTGATGCTATATATCTGAATGTGTTGTCTAAAGCTCGTATGTCTGTGAATAATAAGATCAGTCTCTCATGTGACTTGAAGTTCAAACGTTTGTGAAAAAGTACCTCAAAATTGAGCAAAAATTGATCAAGTTTTGATGAATTTTATACCTTGTGTCAAATATGTCTATTCTCAATTGTTTAAGTGGTCTAAGTCATGTCCGGTTACGACCGTTTTCTGCATTGAACAGAATGAGGAGTGAGTGACTTAGTGACCATTCAGTTGTTGAATTAGATGTGTTTGTTTACATGGTATAAGATTCATTACAAAAAGCAAAATTGAAGAATTTCAAAATAACTTGAGTCTGATAATTCTATTCTTAATTGTTTAAGTGGTCTAAGTCATGTCCGGTTTTGACCATTTTCTGCAATGAACAGAATGAGGAGTGAGTGACTTAGTGACCATTCAATTGTTGAATTGAGTTTGACTGATTCTATGTTATCAAATACAAATGCTTTTGCACAAATGATTTTTGAAAAAGTTCTCAAATTTCTGTATTGTGTCAAAAATGGTACTCTTTCACAAAAAGTTTTAAGAATTTGAATGATATCTCTTAAATTTCTCAAATTTGAGTCTTATTCAAAATCAGAGAGTATCTTCATCATTCTTGAAAGAGTATCATTTCACAAAGAATTTTTGGTGAGGATATTCTAAACAGAAAGAGAGACAAAAACCATACGCAAAAAAGCAAATCAAAAGTGTGTTCGAAAAAGAATTGCCAGAACACACAAAAAGAAAAATCAAAAGAAAAATACGAATAAAGCGTATGGCATGTGCTAGAAAAAGCAAGAATAGGCACATGAGAAACAAACTGATCAAAAATATGTTCAAAAAGAATTGCCAGAACATATAAAACAGAAAGAGCGGAAAGAGACAAAAATGTTATATAAATTGTTTGTTATCTAATATCTTATCATCAATCATTCAGAAATCATCATGGCACAACTACAAAGACAATTTGATGTTCATCAAGATGAATTATGCCCACCTAACAAATGCTATGCTCTTATAGATGCCAACAAGAAGATTGATCTTGACAAACCGTTGTGATACGTATCAAGAAGAGTTCGTGATACGTATCACAATCTGGAACATGATGAGATGGTTAAAAGCATATTCAATTTAGGGAAAAATAAGGCAGGAGTTGGAATGAAGATTCCATGCTAGATGATAACGGATGAGATGAAGCTCACAGAGAATTATCAGATGTATGTTGCAATGTTTGGGGTAGATGTTCCTACGACTCAGTCACAGCCGATTGAGTCTATCCAGGGAACGCATAGGACAACTAGCCCCCTTAGGTCACCTAACCCTGATGTAGATGAAGGAGAATTAAGTGCTCAACGAAAGTCTACTGTTATTAGACTTTGTATTCCACCAAGACGGTCAACACCACTAACTCTACCAACACCAATCCTAACTGCTACTGAGGTTAAAGAAATGATTGTATAAGATACAATTCAACTTAGCATTGCTAAGCAAAAAAGTCGTGATGATCTTGAAGCCAAGCAAAACGAAGAAAAAGTTAAAGAGCACTTGATAGCTGAGGAGATTAAGAAACTGATGGAAGGAACGGGGAACGTAGGAGAAGATGAGGTTGATAATTCTAATCTTAATAGTCAAAATGATCCCGGCACTAGGTTAGATCCCGAGAGTTATAAGGAAAGAACGGAGGTGGAGAAAAATGCTGACGTACAACCTGTAAATGTTATTAAAGAGGAGGAAGAATCGGCAGAGGATGATTATGAGTTGAGAAGAAGGGAAAAGGGGAAGGATGTAGAGGAGACTAGGAATACACCACCCCCTACACCAACTAGATCCACTACGATTCATTCTAATCTCATATCTTTGGATATTGAGAAACTCCAGGAATTGACGGAAAATGATCCAACACCTTCTTCTTCTACACCATCATTATCTTCATCAAAATTATCTGCTACACAACGTCTCTTATCTTTATTCAAACCTAAGACCGGACGTTTCAAACGATACAAGAGTTTATTTGATGAGTTGCAAGGATGATACAACTACTTTTTGGACATCTAAAGACTAGGTTCGTGGCAAGAAAGAAGTTTAATGTGCTTGCTCAACATCTACAAGAAGTTATGGAAGAGTCGTTGCCCAAAATGGTAGATGCTCGTGTTAAGGAACTTACCAAGACACAAGTTTCAATATATATTGCAGAGGGACTCATAATAAAAAGACAACATAATTAAGCTGATGTCGCAAAGATGATTGCAGATGCAATTCAGTAAGAACGTGAGAATCTTTGGGCAAAGATTTCTTTGCAAATTAACAATGCTGTCACTAACCATATTCCTTCTCATGTTGATTCATCAGTCACGAATTACATGTCAAGTCATATTTTGCATGTTCATCCAACTCAATCCAGCCAAGCTTATGCACAAGAACAACAATATAAACTTTATCTGACCATGAAAGACAATCCTCAACTACAACATGATGATTTACCAATTTAGCTAGCACTTAAGATCAAGTTTGAAGGAATTCATGCTTCTAACACTCCTTGTAGATCTTCTGTCATTCACCTAAGAGATCAAGATGATCCTCATGATGATGCTCATCTTGAGGGGGAGAATAGTGCAAAGAGGCAGAAGACATCTGAGCATAGAACCTATGTTTTTAGAAAATCGTCATCTGGTCAAGCCAATGAAAGTGAACCAGGTCCGTCAACATCAGGTAATAAAGAACAATTAGATGATTTTGATTTTTAGATGGATTCATAAGCCACAGATGATGATGAACTTCCAACTGAGAAAGTATCACAAGAACTTATGGAAGAATAGTCACAAACAGTAGATGAGGCAAAAATGCACAAAGTTGTTAATGAGATGTTGAGACAACGATGCACTTCAGGAGATGAACATCAATATCACATTGACCAGATGCAGAATTTCTTGAAGAATGATATTGTGTGGGAAAGCAGAAAAGAAATTTTAACTTTACCATTTCCACTAAAGCCTACTTCAGTCGTTCAAAGCTGCCAAAGAGATCCCAAATCTCCTGCACTATCTCTTGTCAATCAAGATTTGTTATATCTGAAGAAAGGCAACTCAGTACCAAAGAAGTTTGTGCTGTCACTACACAAGTTTCATGTAACACCCCCAAATTGGGTCGCAGTGGAATAAGAGTCCAGGGCGTATCACATCTTAGATCAATAACACAAGATATATATAGAACGACCATTAAAAGTCATTTAAAACTGATACATTGGATTTAGCAAAAGTATTTGTTACATAAGCCGAAGCTTCACTTGTCCACTTGTTCAAAATACAAAGATTTCTAGCCCATAACAGTTATACAAAATGTAATGCGACAAAATCTTTAATGCATGATATCCAAATCAAAACCACCAATGTATCCCTTGCACCTCGTGCTTATTGACCTCCTGAAAAACATTGCTTTAAAACGTCAACAATAATGTTGGTGAATTCATAGGTTTGATAAATCATATATTGTAGGACCACAAGATTTCCCAAGTGTATGATAATGCAACAGATGCAGACATCATATAAATGTAATTACGTTGCCCTAAGCTCATGACACTGAAGCTCGACATAAATGAATACCATATAAATGGCCTACATTGCCCGTGATGATGTTCTAACCCGCAACATCCTATGTTCGACATGGTATACGTTCGTTTGCCCAGTGATAGCTAATCACCCGAACGGGGATGTCAATCCCAATAGATCTATTCATAACATTCGCGCTCACAATCCAGTAACTGACAGTTCATGATAATGGGCTCAACTAGGGTTATCGCTACTTAGGCAACACGTAATCATAATGTAAAACTTAACCACTTGTGTCCAATTGTAAAACAATGCATGTTTCTCACCCCAAAAACTTATAAAACAAAATCATGTAAAACGTGGGGCTATGAACTCACCTCAGCAGTGAAGTGAATGAGTAATAATCGAGTAAGTGAAATAACGAGTCACGGACGAATCCGAAGGCAACCTAATCAAACATAGGTCGTATAAGTACTATGCACTTCGATAACTAATATCGTATACAATCCTATATAGCTCATCACCATCTATTTGTAATTTATAAATCGTTGTTATAAAGCGAAAACATTTATAATTATCGTTTTAGAAAAACTAGCATAACTTTCCCGTTTTAAACCCGTTTCTCGCGTTTCTTACGTCCACGTCTTCGTATTAAGATGATATATAAAAATATTACATTTTTATATTTTATAACCTTCTGATGAACAGTACTTTTACTGTTTATGACGTTTTATAAATTTAATTGTCGTAAAACCCGTAAATGCAACAACTTATTCGTTTTAATCCCGATTTTAGCGATTCCTTCGAGCACGTCTTTGTTATCAAAATTATCACATTTTTATAAAGTGGGGTCTGCTGATGAACAGTAGTTTTTACTGTTCATAGTTTATAAAATTACTTTTATAAACTTTAATTATCGTAAACGTCGTATTTTATTCGTTTTAGCTCCGTTTTTAGTAATTCTTTCGAGCACGTTCTCATAATTGAAAGTTCTATTTATTTATGAGGTTTACAAAAATAAATGTTTCTGTCATGAACAGTAACTTTTATAAAAATGGTTTTATAAAAAGTATTTTTATACATTTTAAGTATTTTTATAAAAAGTATTTTTCAGCCACATTCCATTGTTCTAAACTGTTTTTTGGTATAATATATTTTACCGGGGATAGCATCCCTTTTACCCAAAAAAAAAACTATATAAACTCGCGTAATTCATAACTTCTTCGTTTTTAATCGAAAAATTACGTTTCTTATTGTTTTGGAATCCTAAAAATATGTACAATCTGTGAAAAATACTAAACTTTCTGTTTTAGAAGTATTTTATAACTTGCTTTTATAAAGTTTATTTTATAAACCGGTATTAACGTAAATCGTGTTTTTATCGTATCTTTTTCGTTATTAATCCGTTTTTCGAGTTTTTTACCTTTTTGAAATCATCATGAGACGTATTATTTTTATAAAAGGTCAAACCCACTGTTAGAAATTCGAAATCCAACAACCCCTTTATGTTCAATATGTATACTTTTATATAAAGCTCGTTTATGTACTTTTTACTTTTGTAAATTACCACAAGTATTTTATACCATAAATATTATATGTGATACATATAATGAGTAGGGATCCAGTGATAAGTAAATTAAAATAAGAAGTGGTGAGAAGTGACTAAAACCACACATTTGAGATGCAACGAC